>JAVTVY010008569.1:0-48684 GCA_036873755.1 Hanleya hanleyi
AAGTTTGGAGCACTGTTACATGTAATTGCTTCGGATATTGCATTTAGTATGTGATGTACATGCACTTCTGGAGATGGAGGGTGGGGCTCATTTCCCTTGGAGTTGGTTCGTCATGACAGGACTAAAATACTGTTTAAAGGGATGTTAAATTTAAAGGGATGTTAAATCCTTTTCACTAGCTCACTCACCCTTGGAGTGGGCACAATGCCCTGGGATGGGGGAAGGGTGATGGATATGTCCCGTAAATCTACAATGAGTTGGGGCTCAGTTCCTTGAGGGTGGGGACACTCATGGGGGTAATGGATGTGTCCCATGAGGTTAATGGGTGTGCAAAGTTTGGGAGATAGAGGATGGACTCAGTATCATTAAGGGGGTGGGGATGTAAACATATATATATATAACGTGGGGTTAGAAAGGAGTTGTCTTGAATGGGGTCCTTCAAGGGAAAGACAGATTACAAACATTTAAAGGTGAAATGCAAAGGCTTTTAGATTCTCGTTGCTCTCCAGTTATTTGGAAATTACGTCACATTGAATGTTTGAATGCTGCAAGTGGAAGGAAAAAAACTATAATTACATGTATATATTGATGTAATACAATCAAGTGTTACCCTGAATAGGCTTTTACCTTTCACAGAAATTTCAGCATTTGGAGGGTACGATTCAACCTATTTTACTGTACTTTAACATCATGGAGGCATAACAGAGCTGTTTCTATGGCTATGGCACTGACTTGCTCAAATCCTGAAATATTAAAAAGAGTATTTATACACGTTACAATATTTTTTCATGATAATCAATATTCACCAAAAAGGAAATGTATTTAGCCCGCTACAACATGTTGCATGAAACAAAAGAACTGTCAAGAGGAAAATTGTTGATTCTCAAAGGAATCAGACGGTGGAGTTGGCTAAAATATGATGTATTTAAACTCATGGGGTTTTTGTTAAATTCATCAGAGTCTGGTCTTATGTTTGGAGCGCTGTAATCTCTTGGGTATTGCATGTAGTAAGTGAGTGAGTGAGTGAGTAGGATTTAACATCGTTTTCAACATTTTTTTAGTCATATCATGACGGTGCCTACATGTGCCAGAACACGAGTGTCCACAGTTCCTATTATCCTGGACACTGATCAGCCCAGCTAGTAATCTTCATCAGTGTCTGGTCTTAAGTTTGGAGCACCGTAATCTCTTGGGTATTGCATGTAGTAATATGTGATGTACACATGGCAGTATGACTAACGTGACAGGACCTATGAAGTAGGGCAGGCATTAGGACTCCGACACGCACTGAACTCTTGGAAATCCCCCGCCCCAAGTTCAAATCCTGTCTATATTAAGATCGGCACAGTCCAAGTCAGAATCACCAGTGATTTTCATCAAAAATCACCAGAAATTTTCATTAAAAGTAGGTCAGCTCAGAACTTGCTGGTAACAGTCCCCTAATGCACCTTCATGCAAAAAATCAAGGTTCTAATGTCAACGGTTCTCCTTATTTTGCCGACGAAAGAATTCGGATGGACTCCCTCACTCACTCACTGACTACCTGACAATTTGCAGATGATACACGTAGCCTACTCCTGTAGACTACATAAAAGGAAATTATGTACTTCTGTGACTAAGAATTGTTTTCAACTGATCTGAAGGGGGTCCCAACTTTTGTAGCACAAAGGAAGGCATTTGATGAAAAAACATGCAAATGAACAAAAACTACCGAGCTGTCAGGATTTAAATGCAATTAATTGGGAAAGTTTTCTTTTAAAAGTTTTTCAATTTGATGATATGCATGTACCAGTCTCGGTTTGAGAAATTAGGTCGAGGTCACTCATCATCAAGGTCACTTAGGTCAAGGTCACTGGTCCAACATCAGAATCAAGTGTAGTGTATGATCCTTTGAGATACTATGGTCCATGCAATAAAAATGAATTTGTAGGTTAACGTCAGGTTATAATTTGACTAGGGCAAGATACATGTACGTCAAGTTTCTTTAAGTGAGCTGAACAGCCATTCCACACTAAGTGCACATCAAGCTCATTTTTTCAAATGTATCATCCAGGCTGTCCTTCTATATTACGCTCAGCATTAAGAGGATAGAACAAGGACTGGTTCGCTCGGTGTCAGTATAATGTGACTGAGTGGGGTGTCATGTCTGCCTACGGCATGATATTTCAGTGGGGCAGCACTATAAAAATGGCAGCATTAGATCTGCTCTGTTACAAGTAGGTGCCCCTGTCCCTGTCCCTCCCCCTCCCCTCCCTCCCTTCCCTTCCCCGTCGTGATATAGCTGAAAAAATGTTGAAAGCGACGTTAAACCCTATTCACTCACTCACTCTATATTTTTAGAGTCACCAATATTCCAAGTTTAAAAATATATAAAGCATTTGGGTGTTGGGCACCAGGTACTCTTGTTTTGGTCCCCCGGGGAAGTAGGCTGACTGAGTACAGGCTCCGGGCAATAGTGCCTATCTAATGCAACACAGTGGAAATTTCCAACGATTTCTTGGTCAGACAGCTGACTTCTGTTGTGTGATGTAGGTCAGTAGAAGCAGTGTTGCTGCAGCCACAGAACAGACAAGATATTTATTGTGATTTCAGTATCTGGTGTTTGTAATTCTCCTTATTATTTGGTGTCACGCGAGTCACAAATGTAAGTATTTTATTTCTTACCCACCAGTAAACAGAAGTGGGAACTTTTAACCATATATCAAAGATGTCTACTGCAGTATATGTCTAAGATTCCAGCAAAGAAAATTTCCTTCGCAAGTTTAAATTCATGCAGTATGTTCCCTAACTTTGTGTCACGCAAGTCACGTCGTCTTTGTCACACGAGTCACATACCCATTGCTTCTTCATACTGAGTGTTAGAGGCAACCAGTTGATGACATCTTATGTGAGATGCCTCGCCCAGATTTAGTGAATAACAGAGCACAGCTTTCGTTCACCGATGACAGTCTCCAAAAAGCAAGAGATGCAGCATTGAGTGTGCCTGGCACAGATACTGTTTATTTCAAGTGATGGTTTCTCTGAGACTGTTTGATGGGACTGAGTAAACTTCAAATTTATAATATAAGGATAAGATGTCATGTGGGAGATTTTCCCTACATTTTTCCATTATTGAAAGCAGTTTGCATGTTTCCTTTTCAGATCAGAGTTAATGTCACGCGAGTCACAATGTTTTGTGTTACACGGGTCACATTATTCCATGTACACCAAACTAGAGAGATACACTTCAAATTTCTTCTCAGACAGCTGACTACTGTTGTGTGATGTACTAAGGTCAGTAGAAGCAGTGTTGCTGCAGCCACAGAACAGACCAGATATATATATATCGTGATTTCAGTCTCTGATGTTTGTAATTCTCCTTATTATTTGGTGTCACGCGAGTCACAAATGTTAGTATTTTATTTCTTAGCCACTAGTCAACAGAAGTTGGAACTTTTAACCATGTATCAAAGACGTCTACTGCAGTGTATGTCTAAGATTCCAGCAAAGAAAATTTTATTTCCTGGTTTGAATTAATGCAGTATGTTTCCTTAACTTTGTGCCACACGAGTCATGTCATCTTTGTCACACAAGTCACATACCCATTTCTTCTTCATACTGAGTGTTAGAGGCAAACAGTTGATGACATCTTATGTGAGATGTCTCACCCAGACCTAATGAATAACGAAGTGCAGCTTTCGTTCACCGATGACAGTCTCCAAAAAGCAAGAGATGCAGCATTGAGTGTGCCTGGCACAGACACTGATTATTTCAAGTGATGGTCTCCGAGACTCTGTTTGATGGGACTGAGTGGACTTCAAAGTTATAAGCTTTAGGATTAGAGGTCATGTGGGAGGTTTTCCCTACATTTTTTTCATCACTGAAAGCAGTTTGCATGTTTTCTTTTCAGATCAGAGTTAATGTCACGCGAGTCACAAGTTTTGTGTCACGCGAGTCACATCATTCCATGTACACCAAAATAAAGAGCTACGCTTCAAATTTCTTGAGCATCTCAAGTGATGTTCTGGATATACCCCTCCAGTGTTACCTGTACTCCATTAAGGACTTAGTCATAAAATGGGCCACAAATCTTAGCGTTTGTATGAACGGGTGAGACGAGTGTCTTCGTGCCTGTCACGCGAGTCACGCACTTTGCTTTATTATTTCGGTACTTTCTTGATCAGCATTATTACCTTTGTTCCCTGTGTTGTAAGTGTCTTGGTTAAGATTGATATAAAATTAACACACTAACTGAAAAAAGTGAGTATTAAATATTTCTGAACAAAATAACTGAGTGACTATGTCACCCGAGTCACGGTGGAATGGCTGTGAAGTGTTCTGAAAATGCATTTTGCTTTTTTAATTTGGAGGGCTGGGGCCAAAGGTTTATTAAGTTTTTTTATTACAGTGACCAATAATTTAGCATGTTTGATATTTCCTGAAATAAAATATTACTGAGTGAAGTTAACTAAATGATTTATTACATAAGGCGTCAAATGCTGTCATCATAGACTAGGTAGGGGTGTCAAATTGAGTCACCCTGAGGCGATGCTAGTAAGCCTTCATCGGGCAAAGAGTTACACCTACATCAAGAAATACTGTGCTAATATCATTTAATCAATTTCATGTAACTATTTGTTGTATTTCGGAAAAATAGGTCAAGGTCGGTCATCCTCAAAATGGCTCAGTTCTGTAACCATCCCCAAACATTGCATGAATTTGTAAAGCCGTACCTTAAGAGATAATGAGAAAACTGATGCTGGATATTAGACAGATGAACAGCATGGTCTTCAGCAAGGCCCCACCTGTCTAAGCCCAGAAAGTCTTTGTGTGTGAGCCCTTGTTCTGAAGAGGAGTAGACATCTTAAAACTTGGATAGGTGAATTATTTTCTGTTGATCAAGAGATAACTGTGCATTATTAACACTAGCTATATTGCCCAAGTGGGATATCATGAGGGCTATGGGAAGAATTTTTATTCTGTAATTGCCAAACACATCTACGATAAACACATCTACGATAAATTCCCTTTCATATTAACTTCACATTCCAGTATGTACTGTGACCTAATCTTTTCTTTATGCCACATCTTCTGAAATTTATATCATCTTCATTGCCAAGCATTTAATCTGCTGAAAAAATCCAATATATGAATTACATGCAGGGTTAGATGCAGGATTTTCACCGAAGTCCTTGTTTGAAAATAGCTTTATCATTATTTGAAAAAAACTAATTTTGCAAAATGGCTAATATCGCTCAAATGGTGTTGAACATGCCAAAACATTGTCAGTTTGTGTTCTTTGAGTGTTTTACACAAACTACTGTGCCTTTTGCCCCTGATATTCACTTTAATATACATGTACGAGTTTTCTAAAATAAAGTCATTTGATTTTGTCGAAAAATGGTCATTTGATTTTATAGTTGTGTCCTTTTTAAGGACGCTGTGAGACCCTGTATCTAACTCTGACATGTAGTGGAATTGGAAATCAGTGCTATGAATAGACTCAACTTACTTTTCGCTGTTAACAAAAACATGCATGATAAGTACAGATGATGGCAGAGATCAGCAAAGAAATTCAGACGAAATCTGATCTAAGTGCTCTGAGCACACATTGTACTTATACATAATTTTACCAATCAGGATTGAAAGTCCATATGTTTGACAATTTACAGATGAAAGTAAAACCTAAGATCTAGGTCCATAGTCCACTCCATTTTACTTATTTCTTCTTTTCTCATCGTTTATCTACAGTTTAATACAATGCTGTCTTCTACTCGCTGTGAGGCATGCTATGTATTTCATCAACTTTATTGTAATGTAACTTTTTTTTAGAGGTGTTAATATAGGCCATGCCTATTTACCAATAGTCCGCTTCAGCCAAGTATTCCATATTTATAGCTCATTTCAGTTATTCACAAAGCTATTCAGTATGTGAAGGTCTGTATAGTTACCCTAATAATTCAATCACCAGAAGTGCAGCAAATATGGTTCATATCTGGAAATAGTCTTCATGGCACCAGCTACAAAGTGTCACATTTGTCATTATGTGATTTTTCTTCAATTTGAATGAAGAATGAGAATGCTACTTTTTCTCTGTTTGAATAAAGTTGAAAAGTGAACTTCCTGTGATTGAATTATTAGGGGAATTACCATAGTTTGGTTCTGAAAGAGTTTACAACTTACAAAAGATGAAGACTCATCTCAATCCTGCTGGAGGTCCAAATTTTGTCTTACTGTGAGCTGCAAGTACATGTGTAGCTGTTTGGAGTGTTGAAGTCTCTCGTAATCTGTCAAGCAGTTCTAGTCAATTCTTTGGTCAGTCTCCTGGTGCAATCTTTGCACTATCAAAAGAAAACATTGGAAGTACATATTATTACCTCAATTACAGGAGAGTGAATGAAGATCAGAACTCCATTCACATTTTCATGGAATTTTCTTTTTGAAATTTTGGCTTCTTTTGAAGTAAATTTTCATTATAATAATCATTTTCGGAGTGGTTCCATTTGGAAGGATGATCTGTCATTTGAAGGCAAGTTGCTGACTAAATACATGCACTTAACTCTGAATGTATCAAACTCATACTCCAGTCATTAAATCATTGTATCAGGCAATTTAAATCTTCTACCTCATGTATATATAAGCTTACATAGTTACATGGAATTGAACATATCCAACTACAGTTTGTTATAATTGTTCACCTACATATACTCAAAAACAGATCCTGTCTTCTACGTGTCTGTCTTCATGTTAAACATCCAGATATTCATTCGGTACCATGGACATAATATTGACAGTACCAGTACTTTATCATCTATACAGAACGAGATCAGGCAGGCTGCAGTACCTATATGAAGTAAACTCAGTCCATGAAATGCAGCACTTTGATCATATGAAACACAGAAACAATGTATGATAATAGATAAATAGTTAAATATAGGAACTAAGAATCATTTATTTGTGTATATGTGGCAGGGAATTTTGGTTTGAGAAATTTGATGATGTCAGAGTTCCAGTTTGTGGAATTTAAATTTTCTCTCAAATTTCAATGATTATGAATTATTATGTTGTCTAGAATTGAAATACGTAGACTTTACATATTTATGACTCTCAAGTTGTTCAAGGGTCTCACCCAAAGTGGAAGACAAATTTCCGGAACATTTCCAGGTCCACGGAAACTTTTTAACTGCATTGACACATTGATGATGATGAAGCTCAGTCTGAAATAAAATCTTTGTAAAATGAGACAGGGTATAAAGTGTGAATATAGTTTGTGAATATGGGAAAGGGGGGGGGGGGTGTAGAATTACAGCAGGAAATTGTTTTTGAGAGCTAGAACTAGTAAATAAAATTCAAGGACAACACTATCTTTCTCAAGGATTTTCATGGCACAGACTCTCAACAATATTGAAATTTCAGCACGACAACACAAGAATATTTTAACAGATTAATACTCCCCTACCCCTCCTGTGTCACTACACCTCCAATCATCCTGTTTATTCATATGACCAAGTTTTGCTTGTGTGTGAAGACCTAACTAAGATAATGTGAGTGTCCATTTCTTGGAACACCTTATACACAGAACTTTGGTAAAGTGTTCTTCTGTGATTGTGTTCATTCATTTATGTTAACTGTATTGCTGATCTGCAAAGACTTTATATCTTGATCAATAAATTTTATTCTTATCTTCAGTTAGTTTTAAGGTGTTCTGTCTTCATATTGTCTTTCCACTATCAAATTTTATTTTTACAGATTAGGGTACTCAGTGCACTATTCTAACATGTCTAATGTACTTTGTCATACAGGGATACTGCACATTCAGCAATATTTTCATTATGATCTCTTCACAGACCCACACCTCTTAATCGATGAAGGAATTCATGTTCATTTCAGTTTTCACTTTAATAGTTCAGTTTTATTTTTCGAGAACTCATCAAACATGTCAAATGGCTTCACTCTGACAGCAGCTCAGTGCTCAGCTGAGATAATCCTCACAACTTGAACTGCTAAGGACTACTTATACACTAATCTTCAAACATATGGCCTATTGTCTTTCAATAAATGATAAAACATTTCTGAAGCTTTGATTAATCAAAATTGCTCCATAACAAACTTTCATGCATGTCATTGGTCATTGCCTTTTCTGATGCAAACATCTGAGAAGGGTTGTCAATGTTATGCATTGCATCATGGGTTGTTTTGGAGCAGCAAGGTTTACTTGGGCCCATGTTCGGGATTCTTTGTTGTTGAAGAATTCTTCAGAATTTCGTTAATTACTGTAATGATGTCAGGCTAAACACTCTCATAGTTACCTGTTGCTATAATCCTATTCGACTGTCAACTGGTCAATCACCATCATCACTGCCCGACGCTTGCTGTCACTGTTGTTGTTGTAACAGGCTGTATGAAAACGCCGACATCAAGCAGAAAAACTGTTTTCTGAGAACAGCATTTGAACCATAATGCATCAACAGGTGGTCAAGAAGACCCAGGGGC
Source organism: Hanleya hanleyi (assembly GCA_036873755.1). Classification (NCBI taxonomy): domain Eukaryota; kingdom Metazoa; phylum Mollusca; class Polyplacophora; order Lepidopleurida; family Hanleyidae; genus Hanleya; species Hanleya hanleyi. The sequence continues at coordinate 8,473 of JAVTVY010008569.1, forward strand.
CAGTTCAGGTCATCTGGTGAGCAAATCGGACGTCGTCATCGATATTTGTTTCGTGTGGAAGGGCACCTGCTCACGAGTGTTGTTGTGCTTCCACTGAGATTTTGAAAACAGCTGACCGTGAGCGCGCGACTTGGAACGCTGTTTGACTTATCCGCCTCCAAACAGGAGAGTTCACATACAATCGTCTCCGTGCCGTCTCCGCTCGTTTCCAGTGACCCATTCTCCGTTCATTCTCATGAGAAAACGGAGAATGAGCGGACCGTCAATATATTAGACTATTTCTACCGTAAGACAACAAAGAGCTGCAACGGAGAATGAACGGAGAACGAGACAATGGTACCATTCCGGACCAGAAACGACCGGAGAACACTGGTAACGGTCCGTCCAGTCTCCGATGGTTTTGTCCGTAACGGTCCACAAAAGTCCGTCTCCGCTCTGGTCCATTGCATTTGTCCGTCCATTCTCCTCGCAACTCCGGTCCGTTCTGTGGGGAAATTGCGTGTGTACTTTTCATATGCTCTGTCCAGATAAACAGGGAAAATTATCTCCAGATAATTCTTTTTAACGCTAGGTCAACGGAGGTATTATGCAGACTTGAAAAGTAATCAAAATTTTCGTTAAACATCCATTTTACTATATATGATGTCACTGCCGGCGATGTGCGCGAAGGCCCCGAATCCGGTCCAAAAATCTGACTGGTGGCTGGGGTGTTATTAGACCCCCAGCGAGGTGGTTGGCGTTGATTGGTTTCCCCTATACGTCATAGCAACGTAGTAAAGGTCAACTTCCGCTATTGGAGGCAGGGATGTTATTGGAGCCTGCGAAATGGAGCATGCGCTGTGGGGAGGTTGCTGTATTCTGCCGATTTGTAGCCTTTTTCTCGTCTTTCAGATTTTTTATTTCAGTTGGAAAAAATCGCAAAAATCACCGTTGTTCTTTTTGGACACTTTCGCATGAAATATACTTTGACCATATGTTTTCTGCACCTGCTCCAAAATCAAGCCTGAAAGTAAGCAAGCAAGACAGTACCAGTACTTAAGCAAGTTAGAAAGTAAGACAATGACATTACTTAAGCAAGTTAGAAAGTAAGCCTAACACATTGGACCCTTCTCACGCTGGACCAATCTCACGTCGACTATTTCCGTATTGGCGAAACGTCAGTTTTCGCAGCTAAAGTGAGTTCTGGTACGAAAGCCGAGAGGGGACTTCTGACTTCCGACTTCTGACTTCCGACTTCAGACTTAGGATTTTTTTCTCTTTTATAATGCATTACATCTTAAATTATGAAGCATGATTATTGAGCATGAGCAGTATCATTATTATGGCATATTCTACTTAAAAACCTGCTTGCATGTACTTATAATAATCAGATAACCATTGGAGTTTATCTTGAGCTATGTTCTGATTATTAAAATGCGATTTCTAATGTAGATAGAAATGCCCTATGTCACAAGTTAAAGGCGCCTCAATTACATAATATAATTGCACAATTTGATACCTTACGAATAATCACATTTAATGCGCCCTTTCCACATTAATCGTTGGACAATGCTGTTTTGCCCCAGTGGCGGCGACAGGTGCACAGCACGTGGACCACCGCGTGATCTCCGGTTCGTTCTCATGATCCCTCCATTATGTTTATAACATGGAGCGGGGTTTTCATGTATTGATAACTGATGTAAATATGATAATATGAATGGATCAAATATCCCACTAAAGGACTAATAATCTTACATTTATGATAATTTTGACAATTTCAGGTCGAAAATATACCAGTCATTATCCATTAAAATATATTCTGGGTTAACCCTATCTGGCCTGTGCTTTTTGGGATCTGTCCAGGGGGCGCCCCCCCCCCCCCACACTCCGTAAATATTTTTAAAAAATGTGGTAAGGTAATGTACCTAATGCCACAGATAAATACGACTCAATTACATAAAATAATTGCACAATTCTATTCAACAGATCACAATTACTTCCAAAGCATTATCGAATAATATAGTATGATAATTTACGCATCAATGCGACAAGGAGATGTCATTATATTTATCGATTATTCAAATATTATTTACGATTTTCTGCTTTTCTAGGACACACAAAATAACTAAACCTAATTTTGTCAAGCCCAAGCCAAATCATATCATAAGATCGTACCATTACTTCCAAATATAATTAACAAATAATATAACTATTGTTTGTATCAAGGCATTTTAGTTCTCTTCCCTCCCTTCTCCAAAACTCTTCATCATTTTGATTACTTAAAGGGGAACTCAAATGGAAAATTAAAACTTCTGTGCGGGAGGTATTTTGTTGCCATATATTTCTGAAATTGCCCCCATTGTTCTCAATTTTTTTCTTTTTTGACTTGTAAATATTTTCCCTGGTTGATAAGAAGCTTTTTGGAACTGGTAAAAATTTGATATGCAAATGAGGTATTGGTGAGTTAATTAGATAGACAAAAAAGGATATTTAGGATTGTGATATCTTTGCAGTCCATGAACTTGTGTAAGGAGGTGTGTTAGTTGAAATGAATTTCTAATAAATATGAAACGCATAGACCTTTGTTACTCTATATTCTTTAATAAGATATCATAACCCGTGCAATTTCCAAAATAACGTTTGTAACCTGTTGATATGGGAACCGTATTTCTATAAATGCTTAGAACTTTTTAGAACTAGTTTTCATGATGCTATAAATAAGCAATATTACAAATAAAGAGATTAGACTTATAGATTTGTGACAATTCCAGTATAATCTAGCTCACTTATCTTGAGTACATCACCAAATATCATTTGCAATAAATTCCATCAATAGCAGATTTTTAAGCGCAATGTCTCTGTAACCGTGGCCTAAAACTGGACCTAGAACATTGGGGTTCCCTTTTAAATTGCCGATACTAGTAATCAGAAAGATCAAAGCACAAAGTCACAGACGGAAATATAGGTATTATTATATGTAAAGGTAAAGTTGCAAGGGGTGAATGGATGTACAAAATTCTGAAGTCGGAAGTCAGAAGTCGGAAGTCGGAAGTCGGAAGTCAGAAGTCAAAATCAAAATAATCAAGTTTTGGAGAAGGGAGGAGAGAGATACGAAAGGGACTTCTGACTTCCGACTTCCGACTTCTGACTTCTGACTTCCGACTTCTGACTTCTGACTTCCGACTTCAGACTTAGGATTTTTACCCCTCGGCCAAAATTTGGCCGAAGGGTATTGTCGTCGTCATGTACGTCCGTCCGTCCGTCCGTCGGTCCGTCCGTCCGTCCGTCTGTCCGTCACACCTTTCTCGTTACCAAGATATCTTTAGAACGACTTACCCTAGGCACACCAAACTTGAAGTACACATCCGTATGCTCGTGACCCAGAACCCTATTGAATCTGGACCTGATTGGTTGGAAACTTTGGCGGCCATCTTTAATTTATGCGAAACCATCACAGCTTTCTTGTTACCAAGATATCTTTACAATGACTTACCCTAGGCACACCAAACTTGCACTGCACATCCATATGCTCATGACCCAGAACCCTATTGAATCTGGACCTGATTGGTTGGAAACTTTGGCGGCCATATTTAATTTATGCGAAATCATTACTCTTGTGTATCTTGAGTATCATTTCTCTGTTCAGTGTGAAACTTGGTATAGATCATCGATGCATCAAGAAACTTCAAAGGAATGACCAAACCAGTTTCCCTGATTCGGTGAAAACCTTGGCGGCCATCTTTAATTGATGTAAAATTTTTAAGGATATATCTCTCTGATACCATTCAAGTGTTCTATGCGAAACTTGGTATACAGCATCCATGTATCAAGAGACCTGCAATGTATAACCACATCAGTTCCTCTGAGTGGCGGGAAGGATGGGCGGCCATCTTTAATTTATGCGAAATCATTAATGATCTTTATCACTGATACCGTTCGAGTGCTCGATGTAAAATTTGGTATATATCAATCATCGATGCATCAATAGATTTACGATAAATGACAGTTCTGGCGTTTCTGTTTGGGCGGAAACCTTGGTGGCCATCTTTAATTTATGCAAAATCTTTAATGATGTACATCTTTGATACCATTTCAGCGTTCTATATGAAACTTGGTATACAGCATCTATGTATCAAGAGACTTGCAATGAATAACCACATCAGTTTCTCTGAGTTGCGGGAAGGATGGGCGGCCATCTTTAATTGATGCGAAATCATTAATGATCTCTATCTCTGATAATTTTCAAATGCTTGATGTAAAATTTGATATACATTATCGATGCATCAACAGACTTATGTAATGAATACCGGTTTCTCTGATTGGACGGAAACGTTCGAGGCAAAAAACAGAGCCGAGGGGTTTTCAGATGCGCAGCTTCGTATTTATCTTTTATAATGCATTACATCTTAAATTATGAAGCATAGAATAATACAATACTACGAAAGCCGAGAGGGGACTTCTGACTTCCGACTTCCGACTTCTGACTTCCGACTTCAGACTTAGGATTTGTTTTTCTTTTATAATGCAGTACATTATGAAGCATGGAATAACACAATACCATTATTATGGCATGTTGTGCTTAAAAACCTGTTTGCATCTACTTATAATAATCAGATAACCAGATTAATCGTTGGACAATGCTGTCTTGTCCAAGTGGTGGCGACCGGTGCACAGCACGTGGAACACCGCGTGATCTCCGGTTCGTTCTCATGATCCCTCCCTTATGTTTATAACATGGGGCGGGATTTTCATGTATTGATAACTGAAATAAAGTAAATATGATAATATGCATGGATCAAATATCCCAATAAAGGACTAATAAGCTTACATGTATGATAATTTTGGCAACTTCAGGTCGAAAATATACCATTATCCATTGAAATATATTCTGGGATAACCCTATCTGCCCCTCCCCCTCCCCGTAAATAATAACAAATGTGGTAACGTAATGTGCCCAATGCAAGATGAATACGACTCAATTACATAAAATAATTGCACAATTCTATTCAACTGATCACAATTACTTCCAAAACATTATCGAATAATATAGTATGATAATTTACGCATCAATGCGACAAGAGGATGTCATTATATTTATCGATTATTCAAATATTATTTACGATTTTCTGCTTTTCCAGATTGTAGGACACAAAAAAAACTAAACCTAATTTCGTCAAGCCCAAGCCAAATCATATCAAAAGATCGTACCATTACTCCCAAATATAATTATCAAATAATATAAATATTGTTTGTATCAAGGCATTTTAGTTCTCTCCCCTCTCTTCTCCAAATCTGTTGATAATTTTGATTACTTTCAAATGGAAAATTTAAACTTCTGAGAGGGAGACATTTTGTTGCCATATATTTCTGATTTTTTTGATTTTTTTTTACATTTTTTTTTTTTTGCATAAAAATATTTTCCCTGGTTGATGAGAAGCTTTCGGGAACCGGTAAAAATTTGATATGCAAATGAGGTAATGGTGAGTTAATTAGATAGACAAATAAGGATATTTAGGATTGTGATACTTTTGCAGTCCATTAACTTGTGTAAGGAGGTGTGTTAGTTAAAATGAATTTTTAATAAATATGAAACGCATAGACCTTTGTTACTCCATATTCGTTAATAAGATATCATAACCCATGAATTTTCCAAAATAACCTTTGTAACCAGTTGATATGGGAACCGTATTTCTATCAATACTTAGAACTTTTTAGAACTAGTTTTCATGATGCTATAAATAAGCAATATTACAAAGGAAGAGATTAGACTTATAGCTTTGTGACAATTCCAGTATAATCTAGCTCATTTATATGAGTTCATTTTGGTGACATCACCAAATATCATTTGCAATAAATTCCATCAATAGCAGATTTAAACTTCAAACCCAATGTCTCTGTAACCGTGGCCTAAAACTGGACCTAGAACATTGGGGTTTCCTTTTCAATTGCCAGTACTAGTAATCAGAAAGACCAAAGCACAAAGTCACAGACGGAAATATAGGCATTATTGTCATGTATGTAAAGGTAAATTGCAAGAGGTGAATGGATGTCCAAAATTCTGAAGTCGAAAGTCAGAAGTCGGAAGTCAGAAGTCGGAAGTCGGAAGTCAGAAGTCGGAAGTCAAAATCAAAATAATTAAGTTAAAGCTTTGGAAAAGATTTTGGAAAAGTCAAATATGTAGATAGAAACAAATGTTAGTCAGTTATATGAGCTAATGATACGATCTGATGGTATGATCGAGCTAAATTCCCTTCATTGATAGTAGTTGATAGTGTTGAATGAAATAGATCCACTTTCAATAAAACCGATCAATCAACTTAGGGCCTTTCTTGGGATAGTAGGAATATTTGATACATATTATCATATTACACCAGTTATCAACATTTGAAAAAACCCGCTCCATGTTATAAACATAAGGGAGGGATCATGAGAACGAACCGGAGATCACGCGGTGGTCCACGTGCTGTGCACCGGTCGCTGCCACCGGGACAAGACAGCATTGTCCAACGATTAATGTGGGAAGGGCACATTAAATGCGATTATTCGTAATGTATCAAATTGTGCAATTATATTATGTAATTGAGGCGCCTTTGAATTGTGACATAGGGCATTTCGATTTACAATAGAAGTTATGGCATTTTAATAATCAGAACATAGCTCAAGATAAACTTGAATGGTTATCTGATTATTATAAGTACATGCAAGCAGGTTTTTAAGCACAATATGCCATAATAATGGTATTGTGTTATTCCATGCTTCATAATTTAATATGTAATGCATTATATAAAAAATCTTAAGTCTGAAGTCGGAAGTCAGAAGTCGGAAGTCAGAAGTCAGGAGTCGGAAGTCAGAAGTCAGAAGTCCCCTCTCGGCTTTCGTAATTATTCCCCAGCTTGTTATTTATTTGCAATGATTACTTCTTTGCAACATTATTGTTACTTTTAGAAAAATTTTTATTTAAAATGTATTCTCGATTTAACTATAAGCTATAATATGTGGCAAATGAAACTTTAGAAGGATTGTATAACGATACGCTTATCATTTACAAGCCACGCTTCATGAAGCACGTGGAAATCTAGGGACAGTGTGTAAGTCACTTGGAAATAAATGCCCAGTGTTACTATAACGCACATGTAAGAAGAATAACGGAACACACTAACCAGATTTTATTTATTTATTTATTTATTTATTGTGCCTTACACACATATATATTCCTTGACTTTGATTAGTGTTAACTAGACAACTGTGAATTCACTCAGAATATTTCCCACTTCCTCGATCATTAGGCATGTGGGACCGAGCCATGCGTACGAATTTGCCTATTATAACCTGTATAGAAGTGGCGAGTCAACGCGACCCTTGACAATAATAATACAACGAATGCTCCCTCAGTCGCGCGCTGGTGACTTCCGCGTTCACAGGTGTCAAACAAGTTGAAGAGTGCACCAAACTGCCGATCCAGCTGTACTAGTGACAAGAGTCAAGGTTTCCCGTTGATAAGAGGTAAGCTCTTGATTAAAGGATGATGAAAGCTAGCTTCACATAATGTTGCAAAGACATGAGATTAATAAAAGTCAACCGACAGTTTGTCAGCACCGAACTCCTCTCAGAGGGTGTTGTTTATTGTTAATGCGGTGAGCAGGTCATGACGCTCGTGATCAGATTTCCCCATTACGGATGACTGATTGATGTGTGATCCCATGGACTGACAGATAGTTATATTCTGCCCCAGGTATGGGTAATGAGAAAAATGGTAGTCGGGACTACTGTATTATAAAACAGATCAGCATTAGCTAAGATTCATAGCGTCTCCCTTCCCTCACCGCTATGCCGACTATAAAATCTATGTATTGTTTACCTATATGTTGATAAGGTAATGTTTACTAATTTCCTGCATGCACTGATATACATAATCTGGCAGGTTTTATTCTGGCTCGAGAGGTAACCGGAATATCTAAATCCAATCTAGATTTAGACCATTGACACGGGAGAAGATTGAAAAGGGGAATGTTACCATAACCAATGTGGATAAAGAAAAAACACACCAAGACATCAATTTGTGCTAACAATAAATCTAGTATTTATTTAGATGAATCAACTCCTTAATCAAACATTCAGGAGGATATAGCGCACATGTTTTAATTTTGTATATAAAGATTCTAAGATTTAGCTACGAATTAAAAAGTTCTACCGCAAATATAATCTAAACAGCAATTGTAAACAAACACACATAATTTAACTTACCTAACTGGCTAGGTTGAGCAGCACAAGGCGACCGTATCCAAGAAGAGTTTTAACCAAGGGTATTTTGATCTTTGAAATCTTTTCTTATATAGAGCCGAAAGTTTTAATCTAAAATGAGATCTAAGAGTTATCGCCTGGAATTGCTCGAACCAACCTATCTAAACTCACGGGTAGCCGACTTCTTATAATTGCTACCGTGAACAAATTATAGTTATGTTAGGGGGAACTAAGAGAATGGACCATTAATCCCATGGTCAGTTAAACACTTTTCTTTGAAGATTCCGACTGGTCACTGTCATTTAAAGAATTTATTGCTACACGAATATCTAAACTTTTGTGACCAGTGGATTTTAGTGGCCTAAACCGGAAAATGAATTTAGATAACGCCAAAACATTGACCATGCAATTGGTTGCCGAATCTATGAATTCCCCCGTATCAGATTAAAACAACAGATATAATATATATGATATATAGGCCTAACGCTCAGGTGACAAATAATAAAAGTTCCAAACCTAACTAATCAATATCATATTAATCATACAGTGACAGACCGAAGTCGTTCACTACAATGATTCCTGGTACATGTATAACCAATTATATGAAACTCGCTCTATTGGCATTTAGTACAGGAATCATTAATTATCTCATAATATACTCCACATTTAGTTCAGCTTTATTTATATTTAGTTTTCTATATTTAATATCTACATTTAATAAATTAACTTTACTGTATAAAAGAGAATAAATATATTAAAAAGAAAACCAATTTATTACATGATGTATTTCCTAAATGCAGTGTCTTATAACACCGACGACAAATACATTTCCCTGGTGGTATCTCGAACATCTCCATGGCGCACTTATTATTACCGTTGCGCCATATTGGATCTTCATTAACTTGAGAAAATATGCCGCCATGAATAAAAATACCATTATCGATGTTGTGATCATCATCCCCTGTATACACGGGGTCTATTATGACGGAAATGCCCATCTTCTTGACCCTCGATTTCAGGTGATTTGGAGGCTCCATAGGGATAATTTTAACGTCTGTAATTAATTTTTGACCGACGAATGGCCATTTAGTCTGCCATTTCTGTATTTTTATTCATGGCGGCCCATTTTCTCAAGTTAATGAAGGTCCAATAGGGCGCATAATAAGGTAATAATAAGTGCGCCATGGAGATGTTCGAGTTACCACCAGGGAAATGTATTTGTCGTCGGCATAGCGGTGAGGGAAGGGAGACGCTATGAATCTTAGCTAGATCATCATCGGTGTTTTTACTTTCGGTTGTTTCTGGTTGGCAGACCCTGTTGTATTGAGCGAAGCAACAAAACATATATAAACCTGCACGCTATTGTCCTATATAGTTTGTAATGTCATCAGGCGTTGATATTGGCTTGCCTGTTCCCCAATCCCAGTTTCCTTTGAGGAAATAAATATATTGTTTAAACCAATATCATCAGTTCGTTCCAATTGCCTAAAAGTGAATTAATATGTCAATTATGTTTTTCACTGAAGCTTGCTTATAATTCTCAGCCTTGAAACGAACGTAGACTTTTCCCTGCTCAACATCCTCGCTAAACGGCAAATTGGAATGTGTATAAATTGCGATTGTGATCTCATTTAAGCTGTTGGTGTATATTGTATTAGGTTTTTGAGCATGTTTGTGTATTTGGCATTGTTTCTTACCTGACATTTCTTTTGCAATTCACTGTGGTTCTGAACTTTAACTACATTGATTTAATGTGTTTTGCATGCACTGTCAAATCACCTATTGCATATTGGAATCGTTGTCTGGTTTGTGCGTATAAGCTAATGTTATTTCTCAGATTTATTGATGTGTTTACAAAACTGTTAATATATCTACAGACTTACCGTGATGTCAGGTTACCAATATCATATCCAGGTGCCCCGCAAATAGGAACAAATTGTCCCGTGCTTTGTTCCAATAATAATACCACCACAAATAATACTAATCTATTAAAGTTTTGAATAAAATCTTCTTTCCTGGGCGCCGCCATTTTGAAAAGTAAACTTTCATGTGACTATCGTTATCGCATGATTTGAACTTTAGCGTGTGTCCACATCAACTGCTCTATAACATGTCATTTGGACCCCGAGATGGGAGGAGATAAACCTGTGTAGCGGTATAATAAATGTATATCACCACGTGCACTCTGTCCTATGAGGGTTGCATGTCATTGCACGCGTTATTTGATAACAAAATCTGTTTTGATGTCTACATGGGTCTACATTAATATCACTCTGTCGTCCTAGCCATTTATTCTGAATGTTTGCATTTGAATGTTAAAAAAAAGTTGTCGCTCAATGTGCATTGTTGTGTGATGATATGTCTGATATTTACTCTATCGCGACATTTTTCTCTGTAACTATTGATACACTCACTGTCCGTCATGCATCACCATCATGATAGTTAATAATTCTTATATAGGGAACGGTGGATATCTCAATTACGCGTACTTATGACTGTTCGTGCTGATACTTTGACGTTTGAACAGAAATAGGTTGGAATTCTCTGAACGGGAATAGTCACGAGATGAGACTTTTGTAAGTTATATTTCCCAGTCGAAATAGTTATAGTTACCTCCCCTATACTATATACCGCTGTATTTCTGTTGGTTACACACCACCAAATGATCTTCTTCGTATTTTTGTATGGTAAGTTGGCCTGGAACATGTCCAGAAATCTTTATTCCCAATATTTCCCGGCGACTATTAACATATATTGTCAGAAAGCCTGACTTCTGCCTTCAACTGAGGTGACCTTGTGTAGGCTATCATTTTACCGAACCACAGCTGGAGGAAGAGATGTTATAGAATAAACACCACCATGGCGACCACAGTACTAAATCGACACGGATGATTATAGACGAAGGCACCAGTACATGTGTCGTTTATAATCATCTGTAGGCATGATGACGTCTGCTTGCAGCCAGATAACTGCAACAATGGTAAAATGAGGCAGCAGATGATTGTATGTAAAATATGGCGACAGTCCAACATTGTAGCTAACATTTTTGGGGGCAACAGTGCATTTGACGATTGATTGGGTCCCATCATGTTCTTTCTGCGTATGAGTACATGCATGCGCCTTGGAATATGTAATTAGTAACGCATGGAGATATTCAAACATGCTCTCGGGGTCGACACTCTCGCCGATGATATTTCACTTTTAATATGCCTGAACAAATGGAGAGTATGTTGAAATTCACTTTATTGAAAACTTGAAACATCATAAGAGGTCAATTAAACCAACCGTTTTCTTCTGAGTAAAAGAAATATAGCATTCAAAGTAAAATCAATCGTTGCTCCCGTCGCGCTGTGCACGTCTACCGACAATCTAAGTACAATTAAATCCTATCTGCTCCCCCATTTGGATATGTCGCGACATATACGACTGGGGAGCATTTATTTACTTAATATAATATATTTATACTAATTTATTAAAATTGTTTTACTGATAGATTATAACCTGGGCAATCGCGACGTGTTTCGCAAACGCGCGACATGCGAGATGGTTCGAATAGAACATGATAGATTCAACCTCAGTAAACTCATATATAATTTCAGTATCAGTAAACTCAGATATAATTTCAGTATCAGTAAACTCATATATAATTTCAGTATCAGTAAACTCAGATATAATATCACGGAACATTTGCTGATATACCATCTTTGTTTACCTACTCTCTAAAAAAAGTTGAGTGAAATTTCACTCAAGTAAGAGTGGAAATTCATCCCACTCAAAACTTGAGTGAGATTTTCACTCAACTTGAGTTACTTTTCACTCAACTTGAGTTAAATGCACTCAACTTGAGTGACATTCACTCAAGCATAATAGTGGAAATTCATCCCACTCAAGTTGAGTGAACTTGAGTGGTTTTAACTCAAGCTGAGTGAAAAGTAACTCAAGTTTGAGTGAACAGGAACATTTCACTCAAACTTGAGTGGAACAGTTCACTCAAGTTTTTTTAGAGAGTATAGATTGACCATAGATTATGGAGTACAAATATTCTTTTCAAAATCAAGCGAAGTTTTTCGAAATGTTCTGTCCTTGAGGGATAACACCCGGAATGTTGTCTGTTATTAGAGAGCCATTCATTTACCTGGAAAATCAATGTCTTAATTCTACATGAATATTTTTATAACCAAATAATGTCGTATTATTGCATAAGCGTGATATATATATTAAATATGTTCTACCAATCCATGTTGTCATTGTATTTCATTTCAGGTCATCCAATGAATGAAAAGTATGATGCTGACTTGGTTCATGTCCTGGCTCAAAACGATTACGTCACTTAATTATAACAACAGGAAAGACTTCCTGACTCTGCAGGTATGGTGGATTAGTGTAATGTATTTCATTGAAGTACAACGTTTATCTGGAAGACGTATATACATGTATGAACAATAATTACATAACCTTTCACCGAAGAAATCATTTGGAATGGACTTTTTAAATAAACAAATGCTTAAGAATACGCTCGTGAAATACCCGGTAAAACGTAAGATACCATTTTCCCAATGTCAGAGTTTGCAACCTATTTAAACTGTCGACCGAAAGCAATGGGCACTGAAATTGCGCGCCGCAATTTTAACCCCAGTGCAATCAGAGGGTAGATATTTCATGTAGAAAGTTATTGTCTGAGTCTTTGTGCAGCTGAAAAGGCTCAAGTCTAGACATATTGTTGTTCCCAGACTTGGCTGTAGTATGCATTGACTCGTGATTCTTACGGACAAATCTGACAGTAGAATGGTAAGATACTGCTCATACTCATCTTTTTGGATTCCACTTTTATTATCCAATCGCGGCATATTTGTGAAAATCTCATCAATACGAGCAAACAAATAATACTATGTAACTATATATGGTGGTCCGTGTATAAGAGACTCTTCCTTACTTTCAGATGAAATATTATACTTATTTTGATCGCGCATAGTCATTCCAGTGCCAGATTTTGTGCAGGTGGATCGGTTAAGCTTGTGACACAGCTTTTCCTGCTGGAAAGGTACACTGACAAGTGTAGTCAACCTCTTGTTTTAAGAGGACAGAAGAATTTTCACCGTTTCGTACTGAATGGTTCTTTGCGCAAGTATTGTATTTTTGTCTATCAAGTTTCTTGGCTGAAATGTTAAACCCTCAAGTAAAATTTCCATTATATGAAAGACCATTGCGAACAGTGTGGGAAAATATTTATTGTAATTTTTTATGATTTTTTTACACAGAGTAAACTGCAAATAAAGCGTGGTATTCTATGGTGGTCTGTTGCAATCATATTTAGGTCCAGTGACGTCACACTGCCTTAATACATATATTTCAAACTGTGTATGCACTTTCCAATGCTTGATTCAATCTTAAGGTGTGTATACTTTGAGTTTCAACACAGACTCACTGTTCCAATGTGCATGTTTCACCAAAACCTGGGAGATGGTAACTCATAAGAGTTAAGTCAGTTTGAATCTTGCAGTAATTTCCCAGATTTTGGTGAAACATGCACATTGTAACAGTGAGTCTGTGTTGAAACTTCAAGTATACCCACCTTAAGCTTGAATCAAGCATTGGAAAGTGCATACAAAGTTTGAAATATATGTATTAAGGCAGTGTGACGTCACTGGACCTAAATATGATTGCAACAGACCACCATAGAATACCACGCTTTATTTGCAGTTTACTCTGTGTAAACAAATCATAAAAAATTACAACAAATATTTTCCCACATTTTTCGCAATGGTCTTTCATTTGATGGAAACTTTACTTGAGGGTTTACGATCACTTTAACAGAAACGAATGAGTGGAGTAGGAGGAAGCCGTGAAATTCTGTCGCATTTTTGCGTGCCTAGAGTTATCTGCCCATGAAATATGTGGATCACGTGGAGCTGACGTCACTTCCGGTCACGTGACTTCAAAGTCAAATGTCACTTCCGGGTCAAAGGTCAATTCCGGTTCGAAGATTCCTTCCGTGTCAAAGATTATTTCCGGTCACGTGACGACCCAGCAAGAGTTAACTGCCGCTAAATAAGACCAAAGATATGCTTCAGTTGTTTCAATGTTAGGCCCAATGGGCAACCCACTCATGGACATTTACGGTATGGAGTGTGGCACCTTGTTTTCTCTGTCTCACGCTTTGGAATACGATGGGAGGGGTCTCGTGGCCATGGGTTGACTTTCGCTGAAAAGTTCTAACTGCCTGAGGTGGACGTTTTGGTTTAGAGGTGGACCAATGTTGGTCCAAACGTGTCGTGTGAGGTACCAAAGTGAAGCACCCATGGAGTAGTGTCCGACTGAACTGGTGTGTGTAGGGCTATGGCACGCATGCGCAGGCAGGGAATTTTGCGAAACGGGCACTTGGGTGGACCTTTTGGGGTAGAGGTAAGCCAATAGTGTGCCTACGGGGTCAGGGAGGGTAGCCACGTGAAGCGCTCCTCGAGGCTGATTAAGTAATGGGTTGGTGCATGTAAACCTAGGATTTGCCATGAAAATATAAAATCCGGAAACTCGGACTTTACCCATAAAATCCGGAAACTCGGACTTTACCCCTAAAATATGGAAAACCCTTATCAACTAGGTCTAGATGGGTTAATATCGGTCTCCAGTGGATCATGGCCTGGCCTGATTCGTAGAAATGGGAATTTTGTTGTTGTTGAGATTATGTAGTCTTTCAATTTTGGAAAAAGCCAAATCAGGGGAAGTAATCCAGTTGCTTCTTAGTAGTAGAGAAAGCAGAAACTCAGTATATTTACCCGGGACATTGTACTTGGGGTTTGCTAGGAAAAACCCTGTTTTGTAGGTCATCGCTCTGTATGTCAGGGTAAATTTTTCGGGAAATTTTCTGAGAAAAACCATGTTCTATTTATAGATCATGTCGGGTAGAGCCAGACTGGGGTGAAACGTGTACACACACTGATGTGTAGTAGAGAGAGGGCACTTTCGAAGGTGCTGACTATGCCCCAGGCACTTCAAGGTTCTTCGCATAACAATACATACAACAAGAGAATGGAAATTCCCACGCAGCGCCTTAACACCTATCTTAACGCCTATCTTAACATCTTAACGCCTATCTTAAGGCCCTATCTTAAGGCCCGTCTCAACGCCTTGACGCCATGGTACAGACAGATGAAAGAAAGAAAGATCAGCACGTTCATAGGTTTTCATATAGTTTATTCTCTCCAATGTTACATCATACCCAAGCTGGGGGAGCCGCGTTGAGTATGTTTACAATTCAAGTATGCTCTTGGCCAATCAGAATCCGCCATTTCGTGCTGCGTCTGCATATTCTTTCTTGCTCGTTAGATGTGTTCTCGGCTGCTCAGTCTTGTCCAATCAGAAGCCGCCATTTGGTGTTGCATCAACCTTCGCCCATGTTCGCTCTTATCCGTTTGTTCTAATCGTCGCCGGGCAGGCCAGGATACTGTAACGGCAATATTTTGTGGAACAGCTGTTTGCGCATTTTGATCGCATTATGCAGTGCCTTGATGGGTGGTAGCCCCATATCCCGATATAGCATGTTGACGGTTGAAGGTCGACTGTGCACGGTTTCTGGGATACGCTTGCCTTTATGGGCAGTAACGTCCGCCAACGCCTAGCTTAACGCCTCAACGCTCTCGTGAAATAGCTCAGAAGCTCTGATGGATTTAGATATTCCATGGAATAATTCATCGAAATGCGCTGACGTCCGTCAACACCCGTCGTTACGCCTTAACGCCCGTCTCAACGTATCAACGCTCCACCTTAATGCCTTAACGCCCTATCTTAATGCCGTAAGACCCTATCCTTACGCCTCAACGCCCGTCTCAATGCCTTAACTCCCTGTTTTAACGCCTTAACGCCCTATCCTAATGCCTAACGGCCCTATCGTAACCCCTTAATGCAAAACGCATATGTTTTGACCATTGGTCCCTGATCTTTGATGAAAGTGACGTCATCACCGGACATCGCCGGAAGTGATGTCATTGTGCGCATGCGCACGCGTCCGGTGGTACACCCGCACGCCTGGTGTACCCTATACAGCGTATCCCAAAAAACGTGCACAATCGACGTTCACACCTCAACATGGCTTATACTTGTTCTGAGTGCGAACGCACTTTCACCAGACATTACGATATGATGCGACACCAGAAGAATATACATGGGATTGAAGACACCGAGGCACAAGAATCCGATGCAGATGCTGAGAATATACCAGCTGATTCTGAGAGTCCACCGACTGATACTGAAACAGAGACTACTGAGAGTCTATGTAGTGATACCGAGAGCTTTACCTCAGATAGTCAGCCTACGTCTCAGGAAAGCCTGAGTGAGGAAGAACATACCTTTTGCGTTCGTAATGTGGCAGCAGCTATTAATACTTATGCTGCAACGATCGAGGACGCCGGACAGGATAACTTACTACAGGCGTATATCAGATGCGCCCCTGCATCAGGAAAACAGCCATGGCGATCTATGAACAGTATACCCTGCTACCGCTTGAAATGAAAGGCCATCCCACGCACAGGTCCATCATGAAGACCAAGAGTCACCTGGAAGAGGATATGGGGCTGCCACCCACCGAGGCCCTGCAAAATGGGATCAAAATGCGCCAACAGCTGTTACAGGACATGTTGCCGTTACAGTTTCCTGGCCTGCCTGACGACGATCAGAACAAACGGATAAGAGCGAACATGGGCGAAGGATGACCCAAAACCAAATGGCGGCTCCTGATTGGACAAGAGGAGCCGAGAACACATCTAACAGGCAAGAACCAATATAACAGATGCAGCACCGAATGGCGGCTTCTGATTGGACAAGAGCATACTTGAATTATAAACATACCCAACTCGGTTCCCCCAGCTTGGATATGGTGTAACATTGGGGAGAATAATCTACCAGGATATGAAAACTTGAGAACGAGTTGATCTTTCTTTGTTACGTGCGTATTGGTAGTACGTCTGCCAAATGACGTCGCTTTAGGTAGTCACCCTTTAAAGGCGTACACTGACGTCGTGACGTCATGAGTTATTGCCATTGAATCGAATTCCCGGTCACTCCGCGTTACAGATAAAGGCCGCGTCGGGCGATTCAAAAGCCAAATAAGTTCGGCGACTCCCAAGCTTCTTTTAGTTGAGCTGAAAAATATATTTAACTATTCTGGAAGTATAAAACAAATTATATTTTTTGAAACATATAGTAATCGGGGCTTATCGATTATTCGAAGGGTATATTTTTTATAGGCGTTCATGGTTCGACCATTCTTCAGAGAATTATACATGAAATTCGTTTTTTGATTCGGTCTGGTTTCAAATGTATAGACTACATGAACACGAACAAAGCAAAAATTTTGCGTTCCCAAGGTACATTCATGTAAAATTTGGAGAAATTCTGTCGTTGATTTCTTATGGCGGGGAAGGTTCTTACTCTACGTCTGTACCGAGGCGTTGTCCACAGTTGCCTGGCCTGTGGGATATTGGATGGTAGATGTCTACGTACATTTTCAATAAATTATGAAACTTAATAATTAGTTTCTTTTTAATTCGATTTTTTTCCTACATTTTTTCTCTCTCGTCTTTGATTCAAATGCGTAGTAAACTCGGATTAACGTCAAAGGGAATTACTTTCTTTAAGTCTAAGATGAGAGAACAAAGTCAGGGGAAAAACTAATTAAACAAAAATTAGTTATTAATTTTCATAATGTATTGAAAATGTACGTATACATCTACCATCCAATATTCCACAGGCAACTGTGGTGTTGTCACTTCTAAAAAATTTACTCTGCATTATTTAATTTTTACAGTGGTCAAGGAAGCCAAGATTGTGTATCGTTTACAGAGCAACCCTCGCCTCCTACGTCACATCCGTCCTTATCTACTGTGCCTTAACATCCGGGTATACTGCTAAAGTATTCATATTTCTCACCTACTGGTCATTCACGGCATTGACTCTGTGCCAGATAACCAGCTTTCTGAATACGTGGTGTTACAAAGCCTCGTGGGAGGCTGCAGGTGATTTATTATTTCGTTCATTTAAAGTCAATGTACACTGTTAGAAAGATTGAGTCAATCTGACTCAATATTTTGGGGTATAGACGTGACTGACAGACCCCCAAAATTGGGTTAAATTCGAATTTGACTCAAAATTCAGGGAACCGTCACGTCTGTGCACAAAAATATTGAGTCAGATAACTGTTTTATTGCAGTGTCATTCGATTAGACTTGCATGGGTTCATGAACACGACTTATATGAGTATTGTATACTCAATTGTTCTTCTATAGAATTTGTGTGTGTTTGTGCATAAGGGATGTATGGGTTTTGCATAAGACTTGTTTGTGGTATTTGTTTGTTCATAAGGAATCGCTGTTTCGTTTGCGTTGTTGTAAAGGTCCCCCGTGCCCTTGTATATCAGACTTGAATGAATTGTTGCAGAAGTTGTGTATAGAACTTGTACAGATTTTTGTTCCTTAATGTAATATGAAATCACCTTGTGCGGATATGTTCCTACGAGTAGTATGAGCGTTTTTGTTTTGTTTGTTTTTGTTTTTTTGTTTTTTTAATTGACTACGTTCCTCAATAAAATTTGTATGTAGTTGTAGTAGTAGTAGGGAAAGGTGAGAAACTATCTAATACGTATACGCATGTACATTGGTGATTTCCGGTGTCGTGCGGACTCTAGATTGCACATGCATATTGGATCTTTTCTCCTCATTCCGCGTGAGCAACTTCCGGTCACTTGACTTCCGATAAACAAGTATGAACATATCGGAACAAATCTGATCTTGTCATAGCAAAAGACACCCCCTCCCGCGATACTATAGTGACAAGTGGGGAACCCTCACGCTCATCCCAATCGTATTATAATTAACCTCTGCAGGTCTGAGTCAGACACCCTACACCATGGAGCTGTCTCATGGCCGCTGTGTGACTTTAGAAGACTATACTGTGAAACCATGTGACTCCATGTCGAACTTTATCTATACACCATGCAAACATATTGTGACTGGTGACCTTGATGTGGTGAGTGATAAGGATCTGAAATTACTCCTGATGAAAGGACCTAAATATAGAGAGCCAAGAAAAATAAATCTGAAGGCCGACCAGAAGATAGTCCTGTCTGCATTGGAACAGTACGTTATTGATTGGTCTAAGCGAGAAAAAGTTGAACCTACAGTACTCGCTGATTGGCTGGACCTCACCAAGAGCAAGGTCGTTGAAACAATCCGCCATATTGACAGAAGTACTCTTCCCCAACCAAAACAAGTACTGAGAAATCTCAATTCGCAAGAAGTTCTAGCAAATCTCCAGAGTAAATTCGTCATAGTCCCAGCAGAAAAAGCTCCGAATAATATCATATTCATATGTAAATATTACTATTACCAGGTGCTGGTGAAAGAATTGAGTGTAGACATATCTTCATCAAATACGTCTACTTACTCCCAAACTGCATTTGCTCTGGAAGATTTATTTAACAATCACAAAAAGTTTCTCAGGGAAAGAGGTATTTGTCTTTCAACCAATCATAACGACATACCAAAACTATACTGGACTCCCAAAATGCATAAATCACCATACAAAGCTAGATTCATAGCTGGTTCTAGAAGCTGCACCACCAAGCTTCTTTCAACCCTATTGACGAGGGCCCTTCAGGAGGTAAAAGCATTTTGGGAAAGGTATTGCGCCATTATTTCTAAGAACTCTGGCGTTGAATGTATGTGGATATTGAAAAACTCAAAATGTCTTACGGAAGAACTTGATGCTAAAGGTCACATACCGTACAGACATGTATCCACATGGGATTTCTCGACTCTCTATACTACAATCCCTCATCAGGACCTTATTGACCGTCTAAGTTCATTAATAGTATCTGTGTTCAAGAAAACTGATCGTAGATATATTAATGTCGGAAGCCATAAAGCATTCTTTAGCTATACTACATACAAGAGATATCATTCATGGGATGTTTCTTTGTTTATAGAGTTGCTTGAATTTCTCATTAAAAATATCTATGTGAAATTTGGCAACACAATATATCAGCAGCATATAGGTATTCCAATGGGTACTAATTGTGCACCCCTGTTGGCTGACCTGTATCTGTTCTCTTATGAATATGACTATATGCAGGCGCTTTCAAAAACCGATCCATTCAAAGCCCGTTCCTTCTCATTCACCAAACGCTATATAGACGATCTTCTCGCTGTGGATAATCGCTATATAAATGAGGCAGTGAAGGATATATATCCACCTTCACTGGATTTGAAGGAAACTACAGATAGCCCTACAGGCACATCATATTTAGATCTCTATCTCTATAAAAATGAAGCGGGCATTCTCTCTCGTCGACTTTATGACAAAAGAGATGATTACAATTTCGACATCGTAAACTATCCCTTTCTGGACAGTAATATTCCAGTGGGACCTGCATATGGCGTATACATATCTCGCTTAGTAGCATTTGCTAGATCCTGTGTTAAATGTGACGATTTTAATCAACGTCACAAAACACTGGTGCAGAAACTTAAAAAACGGGGCTATTCCACCAAGCGCCTACACTCGAAGTTTCTCAAATTTGGCGATACATATATCGCATGCTGATAGCAAAATACGAACGTAGCGTGCAAGATCTATGGCGCTATGTTTGGTAACTTGTGTCTAATTCCGCTTAACCCGGGGCTAGGGGCCGTATGAACCCATGTACTTCAAGAACCTCATGGTACTCATATGAACAGTCACAATCAAAGCGTGACAGATACATCATTCTTTAGATGACGACTTTACAACGAATATTATGGATTAAGAATACTGATCAGCGATACGGATTTGATATTTTTGGAACATCATGATGTCTTGCCGGCATCATTGAAAACTGTTGACCGCTTCTCTCTTGCAGGAAACAAGCCTATGTTTATGTATACTATGATTGTCTTTTTGAATTTGGTGCTAATACTGTTATATGGAAAATGGAATAGGTCTTTGGATTATGGACGCGGATATTCTCTAATGGACGACGGCTGGATTATGAATGACGGACTAGACGCTTGTAATCTGTCAGTATGTCGACACCTCTTCCCACTTCCCTTATATGTGTTGTAATTTTTACCTGTATATGGCGAGATTCTGCTGGTGGACGTTTCGCCCCGAGGCCCGCCCCCTGTACAGACCTTCTAGTCTTTGATATATGTTGGCATTTGTGGGAAGTTGATGCTTGGTCGACATCGGGCCTTGCAGACTAATGTTAAATGCCGTCATTTTCATCTGACGACGATACAGCTCACCAATCCCCAGTGTACGAGTTGTCACAGCGACACAGCTCATCAATTACCGAAATACGAGTTGTCAAAGCATTTTCATCACAGCTCTCTAGATTTGTATGTAATATAATATCGCTGATGCCGGTGCTAGGGGCCGTGTGGTCATGTCATCCAAGTTGCCACATGAACAGGTACAATAAAAGCGTACCTGAGATGCAACATATATCACGAATCGTTAGATTCTTGGTATGTGCTTTAGAATAGGTTAACCAGAAGACTATACTGTGAATCCATGTGACTCTGTCAGTATGTCGGCACCTCTTCCCACTTCCCTTATATGTACTGTAATTTAACCGATGACGTCATCGTGCGCTTGCGCAATCGGCAAGTACTAAATTAATGTATCTGTGACGTCACCATTAGTAGAGAAAACACATTCCTCGCTTGGACCAGGTGCCTATCCGCATCTTATACGCTACCCTATAGGGGTGGGCATGTGAGAGTGAATGAGCTCTCGTTGTGTATAGTGTTCTGATCGTTGTAGGTTCAGTAATACGTGCATGCGCACTGAGGGAGTTGTAGAGAAAGGGCATGTTCAGATGACTTTTGGGCGATAGATGGGATATTCGTGGCCCAGTTGTGCAGTGCATGATGTCGTGCATGTTATCGTATTGACGCTCTCTTTGCGTAGAATAAGACTAGGTTGTTGACCGGTGATACGCGCGTGCCCACTGCGGGAGTAGGAGAGAAAGGGTATTTTCGAATGGGCACATCACATGGTATGGATTGTATGACTGTGGGTGCAAACAGTATTGAGTGTATAGTCAATCCACACCAAGCAAACCGAATGGAAGCATCATTGTGATGTTACACGTCACGTGACTGTGACGCCAACGCCCGTTGATGCCCGTCTATGAAAGCAGTCCTAACCCAAAGACTTGCACAATCGACGTTCAACTGGCTCACCGTTGCTCTGAGTGTGGAAAAACGTTCACCAGATACTACAAGATGATGTGACACGAGAAGAGTGGGTACGACGATACCGAGGCGCCAGAATTCAAGGAAACAGCTGATGCAGAGACAGCTGACAGGCTGAGAGCTCAGTCGCTGATAGTCCGGCTACATCCCACATCAGAAAAACAGCCATGGCGATCTATGAACAGTATAGCCTGCTTCCGCTTGAAATGAAGGACGATCCCACGCACCGAGCCATCATGAAACCCAGGTATCACTTCCAAGAGGATATGGGGTTACAACCCATAGAGACTGAAAAATTCGGGCGAAATGCGGAAACAGCTGTTTCCGAACATGTTGTCGTTACAGTATCCCGGACTACCCGAAGATGCTTAGTTTCGGACTGGAAAAAAAACGGACGATGAACAAGGATTGAACATGACCGAAGATTGACGCATTACAAGGGTGGCCTCTAATTGATCGACCCTGGTGATGTCACAAAAAGACAATAAACATCATAATGTTATGTAAACACACTAAAGCGGTTCCCCCAGTTTTGGCAGGATGTGATGAAGGTGATAATAAAATGTGGAACACACAATCCCTGTTGATTTTTGCTTGCTCTCTCTGCCGATGGAGGGGTATCAAGGGACGTTAAGGATTAACAGTCAATATATCGTTAAAGTTTGAGTAGCGTTTTCGAATCAGGATTTGTTAACATGTGCAATGAAAAGGACACCCTCGAAACCCCCGGGAGCCTTAATCTCAGTGACGTCGGCTTATACATATGACGTCATTATCAGTCATATAGGTGCTAATCATTAAAGTTTAAAATAACCTTTTCGAATCGGGATTTATCAGTATGCGCAATTCAGATGAAGTTCAGAAGGCGATTTGTTGTAAATGGCCATGATAGTCAAAGTTTGTCAGGATGGCCGTGTGGTCTAATTGCTGGTCCACGCATGTGGGGCGTGGGTTCGAATCCTACTCCTGACACGCACCTTTCTGGTATACCGCGACATGCTGTAAAACCATTGTACATATGTATCACTATATATAGATCATTTCGTCCATGATAGCCCGTAACTACTAAATTTTGAATGAAAATATTTAAAATACGGAAGTCATTGTGCTGGGAGAGAACTCATCTTCTTTATTAGAACTCCTCGATCCTATACCCTACATGGGAGGTAAGTGTATCACGCTAGACAGACTCATAATCCCGTACTCAATAACCTATGGTGCATATCTGTGTCCAGGAGTCTCGATTGGTGAAACCCCAAGGTCTCGCATGTGCATGCGCAGTCCACCCATAGTCCGAACGCGTCACTGATCAGCCACCCACACCAACACACTGACAATGCCCTTTCTCTACTAATCCCCGCGTGCCCATACTCACCTCGGAAACTGCCCCTGCTCTATTACTCCCCAAGTGCCCATGCACGTATCACTGTACGTTCGACAGTCTGTACACAACGAGAGGTCATTCGGTCCCATGCGTGCCCACACATATGGGGAAGCGTATAAGGGTGTAAGTAGATTTTCAGACTTGTTGACCGGAAGTCCCGTGAGCGGAAGTCACGTGAAGGGAAGTTGCGCAAACGGAAATCGGAGAAAAGGTCCAATATGCATATGCAACCGGAAGCGCGTACAAAACCACACTGCACATGCGTATTGGAAATTTTCTCGCCTTTCTTTACTACTTGACGTTCATTTTATAAGAGTTGTATGAGTTTTTATATAAGAGTGTACATGTATGATTCCTTGTATGAGTTATCAGGACCATTTTTCCATTGTCGGGGTCTGTAGCCTCATGAACTCTCGATCTGACAGGACTGTAGGACCCTAGGTTTACAATGTGATGACATGAGAGTGAGTGAGTGAGTGAGTGAGTGAGTATGATTTAAGGGGCTTATGTAGTGGAGTCGTGTAATAGAAAAGAGTCTCTTCTCGGGTGTATTCTGCTTGAAAATAGTGACGTCATATATCAAAATGTTCCCTGTCCCATGGAAAATCCCACCATAACATGTTTCACATGCAGGTATATCCACATAAATAAAAATCCACAAAAACAACTGTTCTTAGAACTGCCAGCAGAAGTTCATAAATATCAAACACGCAATATTGAAGAGCATTTGAGAAACTTCTATATAGTTTGTGCTACAATGAAGACTATGTTAGATATGAAAATTGTTTTGAGAAATTTTTTTAAGTATTTTTTTTTTATCAGTACTTGTCTCAGTCTAGAAAGTTAGTGTGAACTGAGCTTAATTGAGATGTGGATCAAACTGTATCTCTTGGCAATTAATTATGCAGCTTCATTTAGTACCGGGCACAATCATAACAGGATGTCAATGAATGGACCTTAATAGGCAGTTGGGGATTGAATAGAAAGAATCCAGGGCACTCCCTCATTGACTGATAAAACTGGTTTAGATGTATTACCGTACGTTTTCAAACTAATACAGGTTGTTGACAGGTGTGTGACATGCATCTGTCTTGGATACAGTTCTGGATAGTTTTGAATACAGTTCTGGGCTGTCCGCCACATTGGCTGACATAACCAAATAAGAGACTCTTTCCTATTACATGACTTTCAAAAATTTGCCACTACGTCATCCCTTTAACGTCGCTTTCAACAATCTTTCAGTTCTTGTTTAGGTCTGGTATAAAAGCTGCTGTAACACGAGTTCCTGTATTAGATCGTGATTATTAGTTATAATATATACATGAGCAGTGTGACTAACGTCACAGTACCTACGGAGTAGGGTAGGAAGATGACTTGGGGGTTCAAGCGTAATGTTATAGGTCACCTAAGTAGGTCAGCACAGAACTTGCTGGTAACAGTCCCCTAATACACGTTTATGCCAAAAATCAAGGTTCTAACGAAGTAGGCTCTCATTTGCAAATTGTTCAGTAATGAGTGACTCAATCAGTCAGTCCATCCGAATCCTTTCGTCGGCAAAATAAGGATAACCGTTCACATTAGAACCTTGATTTTTTGGCATGAACGTGCATTAGGGGACTGTTACCAGCAAGTTCTGAGCTGACCTACTTTTGATGAAAATTTGACCTACTTAGGTGACATATAACATTAGGCTTGGACCCCCAAGTCATCTAGGTAACATATAACATTAGGCTTGGACCCCCAAATCATCTTCCTCATCTAGGTCCTGTGACGTTAGTCACACTACTCATGTGTTTAGGGTTTGCAGTTAACTAACAGGAGTAGTGTGACTAACGTCACAGGACTTACGAAGTTGGGTGAAGAAGATGACTTGGGGGTCTAGACGTAGGTCCTGCGACGTTAGTCACACTACTTACGTCATTAATAGGGTTTGCAATTAACTAACAGGAGTAGTGTGACTAACGTAACAGGACCTACGAAGTAGGGTGAGGAAGATGACTTGGGATCCAAGCGTAATGTTTTAGGTCACCTAAGTAGGTCAAATTTTGGCAAATTGCAGGCAACAGCCCCCTAATGCTACGCTGATAAACAGCTTATGTCACTGACGACTCTACTCTCCTTGTAGGAGAGTAGGGACGTCAGTGATACAAGCTGAATAGTATGAGCGTACCTAATGCACGTTCATTCCAAAAAAATTTCCGTACTAGGTTCTAATGTCAACGGTTCTCCTTATTCTGCCGACGAAAGGATTCGGATGGACTGACTGACTGGCTGATTACCGGACAATTTGCAAATGAGAGCCTACTTCGTAATGCAGTGTTATTATATTCTTGTTTGTCTTGATTTTCTGTCACCTTGTTTTGTTTTTAAGACCTATCGGATCCTGCAGAGTTACCCTGGCTGACCAGACTTCAGTGGGTGTTATATAACGTATCGAGTGGGGCTTCCTTTGTTATTTCCTTGATGTTCTGGATGTTTATATTTGATGATGGTGAGTGTAACTGGATAGAATTAAACATACAAGTGCGGTTAATCAGCCTGGATTATCAGCACCAACTTTTTTTCTCATACATAATAAGCAACTGTTCGGGTTTCCGCCGATATGAAGCCATAGTTGCGATAAGACGGATTTCCATGAAACGACATTTTTATTGCTGCATGTGCCAAAGTATTGTATTGCGTATTGTATAGCAAAATGTAGCTGATTCGGGACACGAAAAAGTAGTTCCAAATTATTCATATTAATGCGCATGTTAAGGAGAAGCAAGACTGGACATTTACATGTATGAGCTTTCTTCAATGCGAGGGTGAATTCGCACATTTCTCATAATTTCAGCAAAAACACATCTTGGACCAAATATACTTTGCAATGGAATAAACTTCCATTTGTGCTAATTTTGTTTTGGCTCAAGAGGTGTGTTTGATCAAATGTGCGAATTCAACCCTAGAGTGAAGAAAACTCATATATGTCAACTTTTGCCTCTCATTAACATGTGCATTATGGGTAATTTTGGACTATTTTTATCAAACGGTTCAACTGGCAACGAATATGAGAGAGAAACATGGTTGCGATCGTGGTGGAACATGCGAGTGAAAATATCCAAAATCGACAAATTGAACATGTACATCAACCATACCAATGTCAGAAAGAGTGTTCGAATGGAAACGATGTATCGTATTTGTATGTAAAGGAAGACAGGGTTCCAGTAACTGGTTCTTCATCCAGGGCTGGACGAACCAATTGATTAGCTAGCCTAACGATTATGTCATGATTAACAGCTGACGATCACTTGCCACAATGGAGTATGGGTCTTTTAAGACCCATTTCCACAGCACGCGTCACGACATGCAAACGACATGTTATCTAAGATTCATAGCGTCTCCCTTCCCTCAACGCTATGCCGACGACAAATACATTTCCCTGGTGGTAACTCGAACATCTCCATGGCGCACTTATTATTACCTTTGCGCCCTATTGGACCTTCTTTAACTTGAGAAAATGGGCCGCCTTGAATAAAAATACTATAATCGATGTTGTGATCATCATCCCCTGTATACACGTGGTCTATTATGACGGAAATGCCCATCTTCTTGGCCCTCGATTTCAGATAATGTTGAGGCTCCATAGGGATAATTCTAACGTCTGTAATTAATATATGACCGACGAAGGGCCATTTAGTCTGCCATTTCTGTATTTTTATTCATGGCGGCCCATTTTTTCAAGTTAAGGAAGGTCCAATAGGGCGCAAAGGTAATAATAAGTGCGCCATGGAGATGTTCGAGTTACCACCAGGGAAATGTATTTGTCGTCGGCATAGCGTTGAGGGAAGGGAGACGCTATGAATCTTGGCTAACGACATATACGCGTTATTAGCGCGTTTCCACAGCAGGCGACACGACGATGTGCTGCAGCGAAAACGCGTTGAAATAACCCTGGTTTTAATTTTCTTGACGCTCGTCTCATATGCGCTTGTTGTATGTCCGTTATTAAAGTCTGCCCATTTTAATTAGTCATCTACTTTGGAGCTTGTCAAAAATCAATAGTTAACTCTGCATAAGTTTTCTTTTTTGCAGCTTGTAGAACAAACTGAACTTTACAAAATGCCTATCATTTTTCCGTGATATCGATAATTTATCACGCTTGAAACAACTTTTCAATTATCTCCATATAAAACTCCAGTACACTTGTTTCATTTACCGGGCCTCAATTACATAGGGAGACGTCATAATGTATTCATGCTCATTGGCACAAAGGTCATTGATGCCGTATAAAGTAATAACAGGTCCGTGGGTGTGTCGCTTATATCCCATGCCCAGTGAATATGCCGAATGATAAACCGCACACACCTCTATGACCGTAAACGGCATTGTTGACCTTTGTGCTAGACAACACGAATACATTATGACGTCTCCCTATATGTAATTGAGTCCCGGTACATGAAACGGATGTACTGGAGTTTTATATGGAGAGAATTACAAAGTTATTTCAAGAGTGATATGTTATCGATATCACAGAGAAATGGTAGTCATTTTGTAGTTTTGTTTCTTCTACACGATGCAAAAAAGAAAATTAATGCAGAGTTAACTGCTGATTATTGACAAGCTCCAAAGTAGACGACTAATTAAAATGGACAGACTATAATTATGATATTAATATTTATATATACTCACCTCCTACTCCATTAATACAAGGTGAGGCACATGCGGACCACAGTTTCCCGCCAAATCCCCCGACGAAAACCGCAACTCGCAGATTCAATAAAGCTTTATCCGTCCTTATTTCTTACCTCAACGTGCTCTCCAAACTTCAATTCATTAGTTCAAACATATAACTCTTCGATCTATTCCTTTCATTGCGTAAATCCATCAATCAAAACAGCTCAACTCCCGCCCTTCCAACGCTTATGTCAAAGAACTGGGAACGTTAGTCGAGTGCACGTGACTAGCATGTGACCCGCCGATACGGGCTGAATTTGTTCGCGCGATTTCAATGGCCGAAATTACTACATTGAATTTTGCAGGAAATGTAAATTTTTTGGAGAAGATGTCAATGGACGAAACACTTGGATGGTAGGCAATTTTACGTAATCCGTGTAGTAATTTCGGCCATTGACATCGCTCGACAAATTCAATCTGTATCGGTGGGTATCATCGTGTTCATGACTCTGGATATCAGGTTGGGCCGAGAGAGAGGTCTCGGGCGGAGAGAGAGGTCTCGTCCCAACCTGATACCCAGCATCTTGAAATGATACTTTTGACGCAACCCAACCTGGGGCCGAAGCTATTATTGACGTTGTCCAGTATCTAACACCACTGTATGAGGTAATACACTACCTTAACCGCTGAGTTTGACGCTTGAATTTGCATGCGTGCGATGACCTCACTTTTGGGGATGACGTCACATTCAGTGCTACACGAGGATTACGTAATCCGGGATTTCTCCCGCAGTGTCCGTCAGAAAACGTCTTCGCTGGTCGCCTTCCATTCGTGGCGTCATCACTCGACGTCACCACCACGCATGCGCGAAGCGCCCCACTCATTTAAATGGCTCCATGCAATAATACA
This sequence comes from Hanleya hanleyi, assembly GCA_036873755.1. Taxonomy (NCBI): domain Eukaryota; kingdom Metazoa; phylum Mollusca; class Polyplacophora; order Lepidopleurida; family Hanleyidae; genus Hanleya; species Hanleya hanleyi. The sequence goes on from JAVTVY010008569.1 coordinate 37,867, forward strand.
TACCATACTCTTTTAAGACTACTTACCTGGGAACCTTACGGTATATATTTTTTCCTTTTCTTTCAGATGATGAAGTGACATTTTGCAATTTTAATCTCCATGCCATCAATAGTGTGTTAGTAGTTCTGGATACCGCTGTAACCGCAGTTCCTGTCTACTTTCGCCATTGCGTTTTCACGATCGTCTATGGTGTTGCCTACTCTGTGTTTACCTTGGTGTATTGGGCGTTTGGTGGGACAAACCATAAAGGAGAGCCGTTTATCTACAGACCCTTAGACTATAGCGACTATCCCGTTCAGGCGGTTTTCTATCTCATCATAGTGTGTTTTGTGCTAACTCCACTATCTCACAGTATTTTATGTATTATTTATAAACTACGTATGTCATATTTTACAAAGACGCGTAAATTATCAGAAGCGTTGTTGTAATTAGTGCCTATGCCTGGTGTCGAGATGAAGAATAAGGCCCAAAATATATATTTATTTTTTTCTGACCAAAAACCTCCCTAGAAAAGTGGTGCGCCGAATCTGCATTTTTAAAAATTCATTTTGTGTTATGTTTTTTTCTCATTAAGAAAAGCCTCTGTTTAGGCCCAGTTGAACCATATGTCGTGTGTTTAACCCTAAATATTCGTTTTCCAACACTATTTCAACAACCCAATACCTATTCTAATACTTGGCATCAGGTTCCTCTTTCGTGTAATAGTAACAAAAAAGGAGAAAAATAGAGTTTCTGTGGCTGGACGGCTATCTTTCGGTAATACAAAAGACTGGAGCCAGTGTTACAAAGCGTGCGAAAGCTACGCAGGCTTTGTAAGACGGGCCCCTGAACATTAGACACTTACACGGAAGACCGACCTAACATCAACTTACAAACAAAGGGTGATATCTCTCTGAGCAAACTGATCAGAAACAGACTTTTATAGCATATAAACTAATACAGATATTCTTTATCATGCTTTACGGGTCTGTATATATGAACCTTATCAAGGAACGTGGGTCCAAACGATTTGATGAAGATGGCGATTAGATCACATTCAATGTCACAGGCATAGTCCCGACTTTCTGAATGATGTGGAGGAATGTAGAACTCAATATGCTAAATGTCTGTTCATTTTAATAAGTCGCATGCTTGAGAACTTGTATAAAATCAACGGTTAGCTCTGCATAACTTTTTACGGGGCGATTTAGACCCGTAGGGACTAATGGTCCTGTCTTATAGTGAGGAAAAACTTGAGCACTGGCTCTGTGTCTTGCTAACACAGTAAAAGATAGAGTTCTTACACAACAAGAAAGAGGTCTGAAACTTCTTTCTTTAGAGTGTCCAGGTTTCTGTGTTTTTAATGTTCGCGTATAGTTGTAGGTCTGATATGTTTAAGTTACATTTTCATTTATCTAATTGTATGCGTGTATTCGTTAATTTTCCAAAGGCGGTCAGTGGTTGGGTTATCCCATGCCCAACCATATTACCGAATGTCAAACCGCACACACCTTTTATAACCCTATACGGCATTATTGAACCGTGACCATGATAACATCAATTCATTAGCATCAATATATGAAACAAGTATTATGGCGTTTTATACAGAGAATTAAAACGTTATTTAAAACTTGTTGGTGTACAAATAGTACGGAAAAATGACTATCATTTTGTAAAAAAAAAAAAAAAAATTAGAGTGCCAACCGTTTATTTCTCACAAGATCTAAAGCAGACGAATAATTAAAATGAGCACACTATAGTATTCTCGCACTCTCACTTGAAAGAGCGAAAGAGTCGATTGACGATGTAGTTGATCATTACGATCATGATTTCTGTCGATCAATCTGTTTGTCCTTCTGTTAACCCTACCACGCCTGGGGGGAGGGGGCGGGGGCCTCCCCCTACCAAACTTTCTGCGCTATCTCCGGGAACGACAACAATTTGAGAGCGGACACTCCGTGACTTTATAGTTTATCATATTGGGGTTGATTTTGAGCCTATTTGCATAATTCCCCGAGGAGAGGATCATGGGTAAATTCAAGATGGCGACCACATGGGGTACCAGAAAAGTCATGTTTTCGTCATTTTTCTTCAAAATTCTGCTTTTCCGCGATGAAAAGTGGGCAAAAACTATTTTATTTCAACCCACATTAATATTTACTAATTCATCATGTACTTTTTGCGTAGAAATTGCATAAATAAAAACTTCGAAAAATCTGACCGACAAAATCGACCAAAAAATACTGTTTTTGAAGATGACGTCACTGTGACGTCACCAAAGCGGCCATATTGGATTTACTGGTAAAGCTTGACCCAAGGGTATAGTGTGGTAAGTTTCAATCCCATAGCTCAAGGGGTAAGAAAAATAATTAAGTTTATATTGGCCCCCTAGGCCAGCACAGGTCAGATAGGGTTAACTTTCATGAGCTGTTTCAGGTCATATGGATTGGTACCGGTGTGATGGATAAGAATGTCCTGGTGATTGGTGTCTCTTTTCATATCCTTTTCTATTGTAACGGACGGACATTTGTTCCCGATGTGGAGAAAAGTGACCTGGCTGGGTTAGAAGATAGGAACCGGACACTCTTAGCCATCGGACATTCTTAGCCTTCACACGGGTACCAAACTTGGGGTACACCTTACCCATGAGGCAAAGAGGAATCCTATTCATTTTGAGGTTAAATGCTCAAAGTTCAAGGTCCGAGGATCAGTAATCATCAAAAATTGTTAGGTTTATGATATAAGTAAAGATATTATCTGTAATTATAGCATAAACCTAAGAGGTGGACTGATGGCGAAGAAATGGCATCATTCTAGTTAGGCCTATCTCTCAATGATCGATGTATTTTGCAGAATGGCTGCCTTACATGTGGTTGAGGTCAAGAAAATAGTTCGTTGTGTTAGAGAAATACTACCGTTAATACCTTACTAGCATAATTCGTATTTCTTTCATGATTAACAAAATTGAAAAAAAAAACCTCCTCCCCCCCCCCCTCTCCCCCCACTTTATGCGAGTTCTTCCTTTATATTTTCCAGATAAAATCTTCAGCTGGCATGCATTGATTGATTCAAACATTCAACGACCCATGTATATACTTACGTTATCAACTGTCGAAGTGCATACGTTATTTTGACGTATAAAAAACTATTGTCAAAATTGTAGTGATGATGGAAGCAAAAACTCGCGTAAAGGAGGCGGGGGCGTTAAGCGCCTCGATTATTGACCCTGTATGTTTGATGTCCTTAGTATTGTGGAGAGAATATCATACAATGTTTCATATATTTTTTTATACATGAACTTGTAGTAGGCGATGAAAAAAATTGTTAATTGTAAACAATCCATTATTCATATTGCACATGGACGTATATATGATATATATTTATATTTCTCATCTATAAACATAAGCTTTTCTATATGTTGAACGACGATCTCTTACAAATGGTTCGCAGATGATCCATATTACTTAACCATGCATCTGCTCATCTCCATTTCTGTGATACACATGTATATGTTAATTAAGCCCGTATTATTATCACCCTGTCAATTAATATATAATTAACTCCATAATTGCCTCGAAAATGCGTCCTTTCACAAACCGCGAATCTATCTGGCCCTCCTAAGAAGACGAGGTTTTGTACACTGGGAACTGTATGTTCGATGGCAATAATCGATTTTTGGGTCGGTGAAGTTGGCATGCTGTATGTGGTTCCACCATGTGATGGTGTCCCCATTTAATTACTGTGGTGTTTATTTTCGGCACCTGAATCACATTTGATATCACAGCGAGAACAATGGGGGTCACAATTCGATAGGCCCATGTCATCACCTAATGGAACATGGCTCTGATAACCCTTCATTCAGGCAGATTTCTGCGTTCGCCTGTCCCCCCATTCTCCACTAAATTCAACTGAAATACCCACCATATACGTTGATAACGCGGCAACATACATTTTCAGCAAGGCTGAACAAATTCTTGTCGATCGCCAACGGCGGGGGACGTTGAATACAAAAATATCCTGAACGCCCGACGGAAAATCAATGGTTGCCATGACCACCAGTCGGACGAGTTTTGCGATACTTTATATACAAGGCATGGCTGGATGAAGTCTGATGGGCTGCATTTACACAGAAATATTCCAAACCCCAATACATATATTACAATCCAAATACAAATGAAGAATGTTGGAATATAGAAATCGAATCACGACTTAACTGTATGGTGTGTTCATTTGATAATATTAACGGGCGATGATAAACGAAGAGATCAGATTGACATCAAATATTAAAATGGATTTTATAGATGAACAGTTTGGTTATATATAAATAGCAATGTATAATCCTTACAGCTTAATTCCATCAATATTCCCAAGATTCCGTCATGGAATACAAAGTATGAATGGATTCCCATCCACGCATAAGTACCTCAGCGTCGTGGAGAAAAGATTTCCATTTGTTAACCCAATATATACCATGCCCTTATATGGAGGTCGTGACGTCATTGGGAGGACGGTCATAATCAATTTCCTTTGAGGCCACTGGGAAACGGCATTATCATGAACACAGCATAATTTAGCTGCGCCGTGTATTGGTAAAGTCTAGGCGCCATCTTGGACCGTTACCCAAAGGAATGTTCTAGTCTAGCGAATTTTTTCTTTGACTAAAAAACACGAGTTTCTTACCGCGACGACTGGAAAATGAAGCCGGAGGAGACGGGTTCCCTCCATCCTCATCCCGCCGGTAAGTGTCAAGACCATTTTCTATGCCCTTTTCCAGTTATCCGAAAACCGTTAGAAATGAGAAACGAGCGAGGCGTTATCCCAATTTGTCAATGCGGGCAGATGGCTCTCCATATGTTCCGTTATTTGCCGACTTCTAAAATTTCTAGCTTGTCACGTTTTCGTGAAACTCGTACGTTGTACGTTAAAGGTCGTACAATTAACAATTTCTCTTCGCAAATATTAAAATATATATATATATATATATATATATATATCCTCCAAACAAACATGATTAATTGGAATCTGTCGTATCTGAAATTAATTTATGTTGTTTACTCTTAGAAAGATAATCATCAAATATCTTATGTAACACTGTATAGTGTATCTGTAATTTAGAGTTTATGATTTTGAGAAATATTCAACTTTTGTCTGTAAAGCAAATATTTCGACGGGATAAATATACCTGTACCGTACCTTAACTCTAAAAGGAAAAATATGTACGTCATTTGTTATTTTATATTAATCAGAAGATTTACAAAATTGCACCTATATTCAAACAAATATGAACCCATTAATATTATACTGGGAGCCTTTCGAAATCAGTATACGAAACGTAATGTTTTAATCATGTCTTATGAAATATCTATATTTATATGACAATTATTTAGGAAATATAACAGTGTATTATCAAATGTTCATATCTCTTTGTCGTTTCCCTTTATTAAGATGTCCATAGTTATGGATCCTGCGACTATATTTACCTCGAGCAGATATCGTCATAATGATAGGCAACTACGAGCCCATGTTATTTCAAAATAATATTGAATATTCATACAATTTCCTTCATTCTACTGAACTAAATTCTATTCCTGACAGGCTTGAAATATCAATATTCTTCAATAAGTATTACATTATTTACTTTTTGTTGTGATGGTGTATCTATTTTCGTATGTACCGCTCATTATGAATGTTTTCTTTGGTCCGAAATTATAGCTTTTGTGAAGAAGATAGTAACCGAACTTTCATTGTTTGTCCGACTCCGCTCTCACGTCCCAATATTTCGACACGCATAAACTAGTTGTTTTTGTTTTTTTGTTTTTGTTTTTTCCCAAAATATCGCCACCATGTGATTATTTAATATGATATACCCCGGTATACCTATTTCCTAACTTTATGTTAGGAAACGGCTAAAGTATACAAAAGCCTCATAGCCACCTTCCCGTCGTTTTCCTTCCCAATGTAGGCCGGAAACCTGATGGCGTTTCATCCCACTTCTGTCCCTTTGGGCCCCCAACATCCATGACAACTAAATGGCAGGTGGGGATCGTAATAGAATTCAATTAGGTTGTCACCTCCCTCGTGTAACATGACATCAACTTAATTGCCAGCGCGAGGTCCCTGGACTGACATAATCGAAAGAACATGCTTTAATTTGGTGTATCGGTTTACATATAGGATTTTAAGCTGTGCTTCCCAAGAGGATGAAGAGTGTACAGTACAGTGCGTTGACAACTTAATTAGTTTCGTGTTACATAAGCTATGCCAGTTTTCTGGATAAGTGATGACCTGCCATGTAGATGAATGAACGCAAAAATCATTACGTTTGAAAGGGGTAAACTACGTCATCAGGGTTTAGGTGCATTAGCTTAACCCAGTGGGAACCTAGCATCTTGGGTGTAGTCTTGTTGTATCCCAGGCAGCATGTACAGATTGTCGGTTGTTCTTGAAAGATGTCTGGTTTGGTGATAAAAGTTCTCTTGAATTGAGCCTTAACTTTGTTGTTGCGCAATAAAGTTTCACATTTAGACCCCATCCCCGGCCATTCCCTCGTCCACTTAGTTCACATGTTAACCAACACGTACAAGGAAGTAGGCTACAGATCACGAATCTGTACTACTGTTCGTTTGATTTATTCTTAACGAACCCTTTTAACGGGAACTTGGTTGGAACGTAAAATACCATATAGGTTGCTGTATCTCTTCGTCTCAGGCTTTTAATCCGTACAGTGCAAACGTTCTCAGTGTATCTGACAGCCCTCCTATCCTCTTGAGACGACCACTCATGACAGGTTATGTCCTGAAGCTTTTAGCGACACTGTCATGCAATATAAAAACGGAAACCGAGACATTATTTAGCCCCCACAGGGATCTATGCACGTTTTCGGAATGCAAGTGAGCGAGTCTTTTATGGAGTAATTAACGGTATATTGTACCAGAGGCTGTTGGTAAACAAACCAAACAATCCCTACCATATTTCATATCTGAGAAATTCCTATGTTTACCAATTTGATATGCAGCCTGAGAAAGATTCCTTCAATTCTGACTACCTATTTCTACTTCTGACTACCTATTTTTACTTCTGACTACCTATTTCTACTTCTGACTACCAGTTCTTACTTTTGATTACGTATTTCTACTTCTGACTACCTGTCCTTACTTCGGACTACCTATTTCTACTTCTGACTACCTGTTCTTACTTCGGACTACCTATTTCTACTTCTGACTACCTGTTCTTACTTCTGATTATTTGTGAAGCGTTTCGGACCACTGTACAATAATCAACTTCGCTGTCATACAGCAGACCATTGTGTGCTTTACAGCAACCAACCACACTCTGAAATGGCACACCGTGATATTGTGTCCAAGGCAACCAACCTTACTATCATATACAGCATATCTTGATAGTGTATCTAGGCACACCAACCTGACTTGCATGTCCCCATGATACTGTATTTATACAGTAATCAACCTGGTACAGCATATCATTGTGTATTTTACAACAACCAACCTCACCGTCTGAAATGGCATACGGCGATATTGTGTGCACAGAGACCAACCTTACTATTATATACAGCATACCGCGATAGTGTATCTAGAAACACCAACCTGACTTGCATGTCCCCTTGAGACTGTATCTACATGTCATGCTATCATGGTACTGTATCTACAATAACCAACCACACTCTGCTACCGAGCATACCATGGTAACCCCACTCTCCTGCACAATACACCATCATATGGTATCTGCAATTACTTACCTCACTCTCTTACATAACATACCACGATAATGTATCTACAATAACCAACCTCGCTCTCTTGCATAGCATACCACGATATCATATCTACAATTACGAACCTCACTCCCTGGCATAGCATACCAGGATACGGTGTCCATAATAACCAACCTCTCACTCCTATGCCACAAGACATGATAGGCCTACTGTAACTACAATTACGAACCTCACTATCTTACATGGCATACCATGATACCGTATCTATAATCGCGAACTTCTCTCCCTGACATAACATACAATGATATGGTATCCATAATAACCAACCTCACGCTCCAATGCCACAAAACATGTTACTGTATCTACACTATCGAACCTCACTATATTACACGGCATAGTATAATAATCAGTCCCACTAAGGCATACAGCCTAGCTTGGTACTGTATGCACACAAAAGAAGAATTCATCTTGTGTGTGAAAATGGAGAACACCGTATGCTCCTACGCTCATTTCAACGAGTGATTGTACTTTGGTGACCTGTGTTCAACAATAGAACGCGACTTCATTATTTACCGTGTAGGTCTACCATAATATTCATATTTATTAGTGTTTATATGAGACAAATGGGCCGTGATTAGCCTGATCGGCTTTTCTCCCTTTTACGATCTATGGGAAGTCCCCATGGTCTATGGGAAGTCCCCATGGTCTATGAGAAGTCCCCATGGTCTATGGGAAGTCCCCATGGTCTATGGGAAGTCCCCATGGTCTATGGGAAGTCCCCTTGATCTATGGGAAGTCCCCATGGTCTATGGGAAGTCCCCATGGTCTATGGGAAGTCCCCATGGTCTATGGGAAGTCCCCATGATCTATGGGAAGTCCCCATGGTCTATGGGAAGTCCCCATGGTCTATGAGAAGTCCCCATGGTCTATGGGAAGTCCCCATGGTCTATGGGAAGTCCCCATAGGCTCGAAGACGTATATCCCTAGTGATCTGACTGCTTGTGAGCTGCTTTTGACAACACACTTCAGGACAATTTGCAGTTGGAGTACTATATAATGCTCTGTCGGGAATAGGCGAAAACCCGGATATTACAGCGTTATCTTCGGTTTCCCAATTGTATTCTACCGACTGCCGCCCACACGTCAATCTTTAATTGATCGAACACAGGCAGACTGTATTCACCTCAATTCCAGAAGCCGCAAATCCCATAGCAAATCTGGAACTTAGTATTCCGAGACAAATACAAAAAAAAGTGACTTGGATAAACAGTATACATATATCGATCAATTTTATTTCAATTTCACTTATTTTTTCGTCTATTGAAATCTGATAGCAAAGTATCAATTATTTACTATGTTAGGATAAAAGGCCCTGTGAGATAACACGGTTGAATTAGAGTATTCCGATGAGCGTGGAGAAAAAGCTCGAATCATGAAGTGCACTTGGGCTATGAAGCAACTTGTTCCTCATTATATCATCATATATTTATTCCCATAAGTAGGCTACCATCGGCAAATTTTCTGGCAGTCAGTGGGTGAGAGAGTGAGTGAGTCCATCCGAATTCTTTCGTCGGCAAAATAAGGAGAACCGTTGACATTAGAACCTTGATTGTTTGCATGAAGGTGCATTAGGGGACTGTTACCAGCACGTTCTGCGCTGACCTACTTTTGATGAAAATTTCTGGTGATTTTTGATGAAAATCACTCGTGATTCTGACTTGGGCTGTGCCCATCTTAATATAGGCAGGATTTCAACTTGGGGCGGGGGGATTTCCAAGAGCTCAGTGCGCGTCGGAGTCCTAATGCCTACCCTACTTCGTAGGTTCTGTGACGTTAGTCACACTGCCATGTATGGATATAATTGATTGCTATTTAAAGTTGCCTTTTTTTGGTCAGTAGTATTCAACTCGAACTCGAACCTCCCTCGATGGTAGCTCGTATCATGAGTAATGTACAGAAAACTGGAGCGGTACGAGCCCCCTTTGAGTAAGATTCAAAGATTGTTAGGTAGATGCATGGGTGCGAAAGAAACAACACGCTTCGTCTTAGCCTATAGTATTGGACCCTTCTACGGGAGGCCAATGATCGGCTGATGCAGCAACAACAACATTTTCTCAGTTAGACGCCAGATTTTGAAATCGAAAACGAGGATGGCGCTATGTCATCGGTCAACTGAGACAGTCACGTGGTTGTGTATGAAGATTGAGGTGGCTCCTATAAACAGTGATCCAATGAGAATGCTCGTCTTAGTTTAAAATAGCGGTGTCGAATGACCAATCACTGAAGGGGAGAGAGCTGGAACAGTACCCTATCACTGTCTGTTAATATCTTGATTTAACAGAGAGTACTACAGTCTAGCTTCGTCTTAGCCTAGGCTATAATATTGAACCCGCTTAACGTTGGGCCAATAACAGGGTAATGCAGTTGTCGTGCCAGGCGGCAGAATTTTACGTCTGGGTCAACAAAGACACTGTAACTGCTATGACGCAATCCCTTCCGCCCTGAACATAATGAGCCATTGAGAAATCTCGTCTCAATTCAAAATGTTGCAGGTCGAAGAAAAGTCGCTGGAGGGGAGACGGCTCATTGCCACAGTCTGTCAATACAACTTGATTGAAATTACAACACATATAAGGGAAGTGGGAAGAGGTGCCGACATACTGACTGCGTCACATGACTGCACAGAATAGTCTTCTGGTTAACCTATTCTAAAGCACATACCAAGAATCTAACGATTCGTGATATGTGTTGTATCTCAGGTACGCTTTTATTGTACCTGTTCATGTGGCAACTTGGATGATATGACCACACGGCCCCTAGCATCGGCATAAGCGGTATTAGATACAAATCTAAAGAGCTATGATGGAAATGCTCTGACAACTCGTATATTGGTAATTGGTGAGCTGTTTCGCTGTGACAACTCGTACACTGAAGATTGGTGAGCTGTATCGTCGTCAGATGAAAATGACGGCATTTAACACAAAAGACTAGTCTGTAAGGCCCGAAGTCGACCCAGCATCAACTTCCCACAAATGCCAACATATATCAAAGACCAAAAGGTACAGTCAGTCTTGGACCCTATACCTCCAGTCTACGTCGTATCCCTCCAT
>JAVTVY010008570.1:0-44142 GCA_036873755.1 Hanleya hanleyi
TTGCACAACTAGACCCCACGGGGAACCTGTGTACCAAATTTGAGAAAGATCCATGAAGTAGTTCCTGAGAAATCGCGATAACAAGGTTTCATGGGGGAAATCCAAGATGGCCACCTTGTGGCCATATTGGATGTTCGAATCGGACCAGAAAAGGTATCCTGCACAACTAGACCCCAAGGGGAACATGTGTACCAAGTTTGACAAAGATCCATGCGATATTTCCTGAGAAACCACGATAACAAAATTCATGGGGAAATCTAATATGGCCGCCTGATGGCCATATTGGATTTTCGAATCGGACCAGAAAATGTATCTTGCACAACTAGACCCCAAGGGGAACATGTGTACCGAATTTGAGAAAGATCCATGCAATATTTCCTGAGAAATCGCGATAACAAGGTTTCATGGGGAAATCCAAGATGGCCGCCTTGTGGCCATTTTGGATTTTCGAATCGGACCAGAAAAAGTATCTTGCTCAACTGAACCACATGGGGGAACCTGCCTACCAAATTTAACAAAGATCCATGCGGTAGTTCTTGAGAAACCTCGATAACAAGGTTTCATGGGAAAATCCAAGATGGTCACCTTGTGGCCATATTGGATTTTCGAATCGGACCAGAAAAGGTATCTTGTACAACTGGACCACAAGGGGAGCCTGTGTACCACATTTGACAAATATCCATGCAGTATTTCCTGAGAAACCACAATAACAAAGTTTCATGGGGAAATCTAATATGGCTGCCTGGTGGCCATATTGGATTTTCGATTCGGACCGGAAAAGGTGTCTTGCACAAGTAGACCCTAAGGGGAACCTGTGTACCAAATTTGAGAAAGATCCAGGCAGCACTTCCTAAGAAATGACAATAACAAAGTTTCATGGGGAAATCCAAGATGGCCGCCTTGTGGCCATATTGGATTTTCGAATCGGACCAGAAAAGGTATCTTGCACAACTAGACCCCAAGGGGAACCTGTATACCAAATTTGACAAAGATCCATGAGGTATTTCCTGAGAAACCACGATAACAAAATTTATGGGGAAATCTAATATGGCCGCCTGGTGGCCATATTGGATTTTCGATTCGGACCGGAAAAGGTGTCTTGCAAAACTAGACCCTAAGAGGAACCTGTGTACCATGCAGTACTTCCTGATAAATGACAATAACAAAGTTTCATGGGGAAATTCAAGATGGCTACCTGATGGCTATATTGGATTTTCGGATCGGACAAGAAAATGGATCTTACACAACTAGACCCCAAGGGGAACCTGTATACCAAATTTGACAAAGATCCATTTAGTAGTTCCTGAGAAATCGCGATAACAAGGTTTCATGGGGAAATCCAAGATGGCTGCCTTGTGGCCATATTGGATTTTCAAATCGGAGCAGAAAAGGTGTCTACAGAACTAGACCCCAAGGGGAACCTGTGTACCAAATTTCAGAAAGATCCATGCAGTAGTTCCTGAGAAATCGCGATAACAGAAATTGTTTACTAACGGACGACGGACGGACGGACGGACGACGGACCACGGACGAAAAGCTAAAAATACACAAATAAGGTATAATTGTGTTCCTCAGTTCAAAACTCCACGAACTTTTCGAATATAGTGCTTCTAGGAAAAGATGGCATGATTTTCGGCTATATGTTTTTTAATACGAGATTTAAAAAGGGACATAGAATTGACACATTTCAGATAAGAAGGTAAATTGTTCCAGACTTTTGGCGAAATGCCTCCTCCCCCCCCCTAATTATTTTTCTTACCCCTTTAGCTAGGGGGCTGAAACTTACCACACCATACCCTTGGGTCAATCCTACCAGAAAATGTAAGAAAATCCAAGATGGCCGCTTCGATAACGTCACAGTGACGTCATTTTCAAAAACTACATTTTTGGTGGATTTTTCGGTCAGATTTTTCGATTTTTTGATTTATGCAATTTCTCTGCAAAAACATTATGATAAATTAGTAAATATTAATGTGATGTGAAATAAAATAGATTTTATCTACTTTTCATCGCGGAAAAGCAGAAATTTTGAAGAAATATGACGAAAAAAATTCAATTTTCTGGTACCCCACGTGGTCTCCATCTTGAATTTACCCATGATCCTGTGCTCGGAGGGTCATGCAAATAGACTTAAAATGACGCCAATATGATAAGCTATGAAGTCACGTTTTAGCTCTCCCTTTTCTGTCGTTCCGGAGATAGCGCAGAAAGTTTGGTATAGGGGCCATTTTGGGTTAACTGCAAAACCGGGAAAATAATTATCCTTGGGGCTTTCAAAATACTAATACCCACAAACAACGTTAAATATTGTACTGTCTCGGGGTTAAATCGATATTTGCAAACACAAATCATCGCATGTAAATCTCCGTGAATAAAATAATACAGCATTACTAATGTTCTGAAATGGTTCTTTGCTTAACCCCAGCGTGACGTCACATGGGTCATGACGTCGTTTCGCGCCTTTAGTCGTTAGAGAGTTCCATATCGGGACTGTCTTATTAATATTTATGATATATAATCTCCAATATTATGATGTCGCTTGTTCTCTGGTTCGCACATCATGTCGAGTCAGAATTATCGCTCGTAGAGATATTTCTGATGTAGGTATTGAAATATACCAATCTCAGCGATTTATCTGCTTTGACGCATTTCATGTGTACACTGTTTCCTTTAATGTCGTCCGCAGTTCCCAAGGTCCAAGTTCTGTCCATTGTTATTACTGTCTTTTCAAAGGTGTCAGGACAGAATGCTCGGTTCCGGAGTTCTGTATAGGTATTGAAAAATACCAACCTCAATTCGAGATTTATCTGCTTTGACATATGTCATGTGTACGCTGATTCTTCTAATGTCTACCACAGTTCCCCAAAATCCGAGTTCTTTCCGTTATTATTACTGTTTTACCAAAGGTGATAGGACAGAATTCTCGCTTCGGCAGTTCATTGTTTATTGAAAACTATCAAACTCAATTCGAGATTTTTCTGTGAAACATATTTCATGTGTACTCTGTTTAACAGCTCTGTTTCTTTTAATATTTTCCGCAGTTTCCCAAGGTCCATGAGGTCCATGTTCTGGACAGTGTTATTACTGTTTTTGTCAAAGGTGTCAGGACAAAATTTTCTCTCATGAAGATCTGTCGAAGGTATTAAAAATTACCAATTTCAATTCGAGATTTATCTATTTTACACATTTCATGTCTATTCTTAAACATCGCTATTTCTTATAATGAAACCCAGTCGTCATTATTGCGGTCTCTCTTCTGTGCTGGCGGTCTATGTTTATGTATACTTTTGTCTTTTTGAATTTGGTGCTAATACTGTTATATGGAAATGGAATAGGTCTTTGGATTATGGACGCGGATATTCTCTAATGGACGACGGCTGGATTATGAATGACGGACTAGACGCTTGTAATTTGTTAACTGGAGCTAGGAATTCGTATAGGCACGGCTGATAAAGATTATTCTTTAATATCAAGGCTTGGATCTCAGCAGTATTATTCTGATGTATGTCTCGGATCTAGCCAGAGTCGTTATACGAAAGACAGAATAAAATCATGTGAGCATCTGGCCAGTTGTTGGTAGAATCCGTGTTCATGGTTGAAACACGCCAGGAACGTGGGTGTGTTCATGGCCAGTTTTTTTCTCACAGAAACAGCGCTGTAAGTAGCATACACTGATTCATATGGAGATTAGTATTTTTCAATACCTACATAACTCCAGAAGCTAGACTTCTGTCTCGACACCTTTGACAAAAAAACAGTAATAATTCTGTTCAGAACTTGTACCTTATGGATCTTGAAAACTACGTAAGACATTAGAAGAACAAGAACAAACTGTGAGAAGATATCTAAATTGCAATAGTAATTATGAGATTACCTCCCCGCATCCACCCTCACCCACAACGATAATCATGAGAACCTTTGATATTCCTTTAAAATGAACAAGGGATAAAAAAAATCATTGAAATATACACATTAATTCACCAAACATTTTATTGAGTATTGCTGAATTAGGATGTTTGACAATCTTAGGTAAACACTTAGTAGACTTTGAAAATGTATAATTCCGACCGATGCTTCCTGTTCGCGTAAGCTATTCTCTCTTGTAGTGAGATAGTGAGAAACCGTATATAGTCTGCACTTTTCAGGCAATGATACACAGTACCGGTGGCAATAACTTGACACAATTATGTGAATTGCATTATATTGAATAGCTTAGTGAAGAAATCATAATTCTGTATTCAGTAGATATTTCATTGGGATTTCGGAGATGACCCCCGAGTAACGGCATCATTCAAGATCCCATAACAGAACTGTTATCAATCGATTCCCCGTTTAATGGAGAGAAAATTGCTATCTCATTATTGTGCATTGGTATAAAATAAAGTTATTAGCACTGAAGCAAACCCACCATCTTTCTTTTTTCGTGAGGATAAGACTCGATATTGGCCCGTTTGAATGGATTTTTCACCTTACGGCAATGTATTTAGAGACCACATCCGGCCTAACAAAAAAAATACATAAAATGAGCTTTCAAATGACATAGGATGTGTCCGTGGGCTGACTTTTACCCCTAAAAGAACACGGTTTTTTTTTGCAAGTCGCCGCTCGTCTAACAGGAAATGTGTCACAGCAGGTAAATCTCGAATTGAGGTTGGTATTTTTCAATACTTATGCAGAACGCCAGAAGCGAGAATTCTGACACCTTTGGAAAAAAACACTAATAATAATGGACAGAACATAATCCACTTATTCGGAAAGAATTATTTTGAAAACCAGTTAATGAGTTCATTCATTATAGTAAAGCCAACTGATAAATCGTAAGAAACATATAACATCTTCTAAGTCGTTTAATGCTGACGGAAATGAAATAACTGGTAGTAAGGAAGTAGTAGATAAATTCAATGAATATTTCAGCACAGTTACATCCCACCTGGACGAGAGGATCGCAAGTGTCGAACCAAACTTCACAAATTAGTTAGGACCGTCTAACGACCAAGATTTCTTTTCTTTTTTTCTGATGTAACCCCCAAAGTTACCCAAAGTGTAATTACTTTGTCGATACCAGCTGCACCCGGTCTTCAATGATCAGCGGTACGGATTTAATAGTTTTTGAGCATCATGAAAGTCTTTATTGCAGTAGGACATGTGACCCTTGAACATATATCCATTCAATGATACAAAAACATCGATGACGGCAAAGATTGACACGGCGTTTTCGGATATATATGAGGCCGTTAGCTAAGTCTTATCTCGAATGACAGATGTTTTTTGTAGAAATAGAGCTACATGCAACTGTTATGATATAACAATGGAGTCTAACGACATAAGGTTAAGAAACTTGATCACGCTTGCATGATTACAATAATACTGCGGTATGTATCTTTTACTGATATTAGAATATCTAGGGCATATTAAAATAAAATGATATTCGTCTTCTACTACTTGACATAACGTACATAATATATCTTCCCCATAATAGTTAGGCTGATTTATTGCAGTGTCCGGTTTCAATTTATAGCCTATGGAAGGAAGTATGAATCCTTGCAAACGCCATTCTAAACTTTTTCTCTGTAATGCGATGTATCGCCGAAATACAAAATCCAACATAGAATCTAGCTCCACTCGAATCATTCAGACGAGCGCTCCACTTTTCAATAATTTGGTCTTTTAATCGCTGTTTTACTAACGATAAAAATACTGCCCCCCCCCCCCCCGCCTGTGCCTGTCGCGCGATCGTTTTGTGTGGATATGCTAAACTCTCTTTAAAATGTACGTATAGATTGTTAATGTACTTCCGATCGTCACAACTGATTATTTTTAACCACTATTTAATAACAATCTATACTCGATTTGTAATCAGTGAAAACCTTCATAGTTCATCATAGATGAAATCAGTTTGTGTACAATTTTAACCACTAAAACGAGCTTACAGTATTGTAAATGCACCCGCTCTATCGAGACTGCGTTTGCAAATCCCCCAATTTCTGAACCGTAATTCTGAACGGGTAAGACGAGTTTGTCAAACAGTTCTAATCTATGTAGATGTTGAATGTCGGAAAATTTATACAATAAACATAAGACTAAATACTCGGCAAGACAAATTGTCAAAATTAGTAAAATGCAAACTGCTTAACTAACGACCACCGCTCCTGAATACCATATTTTTTAAATATCTGAAAACAGCACTATGCCATCTACATACAGGAGTAAAAATAGTTTTAAATACCCCATATTGAGCCCTGAATCCACCTTTAAATAAAAGTGTTCCTCTGTGTCATTAAGGTACATTGCGAACAGAAAGGCGTTAAATAATTTCCTTGTCTTACACCAGTAAAACACTCAAAGTACTTACTAAGCGAGTTATTAAATTTAACTTTCGACTTCATGGATTCATGCACTGAAGGTATGATATTCAAAATTTACCCCTAACATCTATTTGCAAATTACAAGCGTCAGATCCGTCATTCATAATTCAGCCGTCGTCCATTAGAGAATACCCGCGTCCATAATCCAAAGACCTATTCCATATTCCATAATTGCTCAAAAGCAGACTTCTTCCAGTCACTATTATTATACCACGGAGAATCCTTCGTTTTAGTATTTTTTTTTTAGTATTGCGAGGTTTCTTGATTTTTCCCATAGGGGAACCAGATTCTTGATGTTTTTTAACAATATTATCTATTTTATTTGTTTTTACAGTAACATCGAATAAATCATTCAGAATATGTGCTGAAGCTGTAATAACATCTTCTGACTCTAAATTACTAACAAATTGATTGACTAAAGAATCATCCCAAACAGATTTGCAATTCATCACATCATTGAAGTCCTCAAACATTCTTCGTCCATTTGTTCAGTATGAACTTCAATTACATTAATAGAAATCAAACAGTGGCCAGTTAATATATTCGGTTCGTCCACATTAAAAATAATATGTAATTAAAGAAGTACTGTTTGACTATTAGACAATCGACTAGGGTAGAACCTCTACGAGTAGCACATGTAAATTTTCCAGTATCATAATGTCTTTCCGGCATCATTGAAAACTGTAGATAGCTTCTCTATTGCAGGATGCTAGCCTATATAATATATACTATGATTTTTGATTGTTTTTGTTTTTAATTTGATGTTAATGCTCTTATGCGGAATAGGTCTTTAGATTATGGACGAGAAAGTTCTGTAATGTACGACGACTGAATATTGGACGACGTATTAGACGCATGTATTGATGGTATTGTCATTTCCTTGGTTAAATCGTCACGGTCGAAATTTCTGCTCTTCGTAAATTTGTTCTTCAAATCTGGAGTTACATCAGATAGTATAAAATGTGCATAGGTGAGACCAATACTTAAAATGGTGATCCTACGCTTTCTGAAAAATATAGACCAAACGTAGGCCTATCAGAATCATCGGCTGGTTGGCACAAAAGGTCGGCAATAGATGATGGTTTCGGTAACCCCGGAACTTCCTCGGTGTTCAGTGCTAGCCAAAAGGCAATTTTATATAAATGTGTTAGAGATAATATTTTAATATATATAATATAATATTTTCCACCTCTAGCCCAATTCACCACGAAAAAGCTGAATTTATCCATTATACTGCTGTTATTTGAATTTATTTTAATTTCATAAGAAGTATAAAAATTCTGTCTTACGTGGTAAATTGAATGGCTGGGTTCGGGAATTAAGTTAATGAGCTTCAAACGCGAAAACCGGCTCATTTCCCTCTTAATACCATGGTATACAAATAGTATGATGACCCCCCTTTTTATTTTATCATTTGTCTTGTATGTATCGGCATCTCTTTCAACCAATTTATTAGTTGCGGTTAATCATGTTTGACTAACAAGTTATTCCTGAATGTTTAAGCGCATTTGCACTTAAAAAATCTACCCCCTTAATTAGCTTAAGATGTTACTGTTTCAAGGTATTCAGACAGTTAGTCCATGGGCCAAGGCCCCAAATTTCACCGATCGGTATCACTCGAGGCGACAAATTCTAGTAATGTTTTTCGAAGAATTACATGTATGTAGATGTTATCCATATGTGATAACCATTACAGATCTGTAGCTTAACAGTAGCAAAACACACTTACTCAACCCCACCCCTACTCGTATTCCGAAGTCAAACAATGGGAGCAGGGGAATGGTTCCTGGTATATATGTTGTATTTCTATCGCTGGGGAACTGAAACTTAACATACTTTGGGGGCAGGTGATTCATTGGCACAAGTTAACATGCATTAATATTACCGTTGAATGATGTCATAGTGACGTAATAACATGTGGCAGCATTCATTGGCGAAATTTCGATTGGTTTTTCAATTGTGTTTTCCAATTCTGCGAACAGCATGTGACGTATCAACTTTGGTAAATGTTATTTGAAGAGGTTTTTGTATGTAGATTTTGCCTATGTGTATGCAGACCTGTAGCGTAGTGATAGTTATGATACACTTTCTTAACTCTCCCCCCCATCACATTCTGAACCCAAAATGTGGGGGATGGGGTATGATTTCATGGATATATTAATTATTCCTGTTGCCGGAGAGCTCTAACTTTTCAACCCGTGCATATGAGGTATTCGCCTACCGAAGCAAGTTAACGGGGTGTGAAATGACCATTGTATGACATGACGTCATGACATGGACAATAATTTATTTCTAAATTGTTCGTTACTTCCAAAATGTTTTTCCAATTTTACTGGTAAATCTTGAGGTAACAGATTCGGTTCATATTTTGTAAGGGGTAATTGCATGCAAATGCTATCCATGTGTGGCAGCTATTGTATATCGGTAGTTTATGGGTTGTTATAGTACATTTTCCGGACTCTACCTCTTTCTGTATTTTCAGCCCAAGTTTGCGGGTAGAGAATGGTCTTTCCGATATTTTCATTATGGTTAGCTGAAAATACCACACTGTACCCCATGGCCCTGTTTTTCGTTGAAGCATCTATTGAAACCTTCATCCGATGCTGTGATGACGTCATCGTGACTGAATAATAATAATGATAATTTTGAGGTTATTTATTTTCTGAGATTTACTTGGACCAAATGAAGTGGTAAATCCTGTTATGTTTCTTTGAAGAGCGTAAACGTCCAAACAGTGGCCGTACGACAGACGTGGAGAAGGACATTTAAGGAAATATTCCGAGATATTGCGATATGTCCATTGATTCTCATCTTGAATACCAATCGACCTTCCTATCCGTACCTTCTCATCAAATTCTGTTCTTTGTCATTATTTTTATGAATCTGACGAAATGGAACTTTCCGTTTAATCTACCATATTCGGAGACCAGACTTTAGATGTCTGCCATTTTGTTATAATTGCAATTAACCTTGATGCATACAAATACCTTTACAAATGCCACAACATATTGTCACCGTTTATGATGAGCTAATGTTGGCCATATTAGAATTTACATCGTTTTTAAGACGTTACCCTTTCTTGCCATCTTGGTCACCGATTGTTTGCTAATCCAGGTTGGTCAACGTGCCATCCCAGCAAATTCTATGCCTTAGTCATGCAATCGTGATGACCGGATTATCCACTCAGTGGTTCCAACTGCAAATTTGCCTCATAGCTAGAGATGGTCATATGTGTTAGATATCTGTATTTAAAATGCGACACTTGCTTATAAAAATGCACAAACCTTGTCCTTTAGAGCTTTTCAGAAGATAGTGATCCCACTTTTGCGTCTGGGCATTATCCCGTGAAAGCTGCTGCCTGCTGGGAGCTGCATAAAGAGATGTCCAATGGCCTCTTTCAGAGATTGCAAAAGATGGAACTGTAGAAAATATAATACCATCAATAACGTGTTAGAGTATTCACATCGTCTCAAAACACAAGTGATCGACACAATGAGGAACCTGATGGTGGCAAAATATCCAGGAAACCAACAAGATGATTCCTTGGTGATTTCACCCCCGCTACCAGGTCATTCCTTCCCCTCTATCTCTTCTGCTGTCGGGAGCCCTGGCAAACGGCTTTGCCGAACATAAATAATTCATTGATGACGTCGCCTACTCTTTCAATCAACCAAATGATTCACTTTGCTTTGATCAAAGGCCACAGGGGTCCGGTGCTGAGGTCATAATGCCAGTCTGCGTCATTTGGGATCTCAGCCAAACAGAAGATTACTCCATAATTAGCTGTTTAAATGAAATGTCAACTAGTCTCATGAGTGTTAATGTAGACCATGGTTTTCGCGATGATGATTCGCACCTGGATGTATAAATTTGTCCGAATGAAAACGAATATGTTAAGGGAACCACGCATACATTGCAACGTCATCATATGCTTCGTCCTCAATCGGATTGATGCCGATACTCGATAGTAAATTGCTGCAGACCCGAAACTGGACTAACAGCCTGTGACCATACTTGACTGGAATACAGTCATGATCTGTTCTGGAGATTTGTGATGGTGAAAGCCCTTATTCACAAGACACTAATAACACAAGCATCTACACAGGCATAGCAAGGTATATTTTATGCATGGAAAATTGTCAACCGTTTCGAAGCCCGCGCCCTAAAATTTATAAACTTTCCCACGCTAACGGTGCGTAAAATAACCATTCTATTGCACTACCCAAATTGATTACCAACAAAGATCAAAAGGAGAAGTTGAAAACATTTTTCTTGAAAAAAGTCGTCCACCGATGCTCCCGTCTCGGTTGGCATCGTGCCAATGTCAATGGTCGAATTTATGCTGTCTCCCAAATGGTGAGTGATACTATCAGCTGCGTCAACTGTGTGGAAATTACGTGGATATATGTCTATTTGTGTCGCTTTGTTAATCACTTTCACGATGAAAACAACAGCTAAAATTGAGAAAGAAAGTTCATCTTATAATATATTTGTTTGTTTTATTCGATTGTTATTTGTATGAAAGCAGACGTCCCTTTCGTCATCCGACTTGTGTAATGGAATCTCCCAATGAACACCTGCGCTTGACGTATCTCTCGTATCTATTTCCGCTTAAGCCGGTGCTAGGGCACGTATGGTCACTTCATTGTCTCCATCTGAACATCTGATTTAAAAGCGCGGCTGAGATAATAAAGTTACGTCCGAGAATCCAGTGTATTCTCGGATCTGAAAGTTAAGACTAAGGTGCAGAGGGATACTTTCCTGTAGAGTTGTAGGGTTGCCTTTTAGTCGCAGACGCCGTCAATTATTCCCACCTCTTCCATATCGCTGCAATAGCGAGGATATATGAAGGCAAAATCTCCACCAACCGCTCCGTTTTGGTACAAATAATCCAGTTTACGTAAACAAAATAATAAAATTATCGCTGCAGTTCAATTCATTGAATGAATAGCCATCAGAAAAATAAAACGAAAATTGGTAAGTCTAATTCTGATCTTCGCTGGTAGGGGCCGTTTGTACGCTGTGCGTTGTACATCTCCAAACTGATTAAAGGAACAGTCAGCCAGATAAAATATCACAGACAACGTTGTCAATGTATTTGTGTGATAATAATACGATTTGACAGTTTGAATGTCATGATGCCTTGCCCTCAGTTTATTATAAATTCACTTCATGTCTATTTGAAAGTGGTGCTAATATATTCACATGCAAATGCCTTCGGATATTTGATGCAGAAAGCCTCTGTGGACGACAGTTGCCAATGGACTGTGCATAGTCATCTTGAGGACTTTGTGCATCTTCTCGAGTAAATTAGTTACAATTATGTACCACTTTGTCAGAGATGCATTTCGATCACAGTTCCGTATTATAAGGGAATTGACTCATTTTGGAAACGTTCCATTGTTTAGAAATATAGAGTGTGCGAAGATAATGCTTCAATGAACGCCTTACATCTTCCTTTTAAAACGCATTTGTCATAATTTGCAGGTGAATGCGGAACCAAGTATTGTGGTTTTGGGACATACTGTGTTCGCCAATCCTATTGCGATTGCTTAACATCAGAACGATTTACAGACAGACAGGTGACGAACAACAATGTTCTATTTTGCAAGAGTGAGTATCGTCAAGTGTAGAGAATATAACAATATCCCTATGACGCAGGTGCGTAAATATTTCTTTCAGTTTTGATTTGCACAAGCTAACATCTCGTCTGCCCTCTAGTAACTGAACAAGTAAACTGTTGCAGTGTTGTAGTAATAAAGTAGTGCTGTATCTACGGATGATCACAACTGTTTCATGGGTACATATATAGTTTGGTTGATTTAAAATCTTATCCAGGAATGATGGCATGAAACCCGGTTCAGATTTAGAAACAGATATGAATACGTCAGCCTGGGGGAGTTATGCGAGTTTCTGTTTCGCACTTTGTCTCATCCATCGTTGCATGTTACAGCATACATCATACATACATCTTCAAATAATAAGAGCATTTCCACAATGTTGACGTTCTAATTATGAGTTCCCGAGAAACGGCTCCACTGAGCACACCACGCCCGCTAAGGGGTCACGTCCAATTAATCGAGGAACTTTCTCGATGCTTTCGAGATCGGTTGAAAACGGGAGGGCAGAACCGGAACTCATTGCGAAGTCTCCCGGTTTGCTCCCGGTTCTATCTCGATCGAAACGTCCCGGTTTTCGAGATGGATACGAAATTGAGCTGTAATCTCGAAGGGGGTCTCGGTTTCAATATGTCCGTGTTTTGCGGCCGTTAATTTGTCCTGTCTTAACTTCTCAGGCGATCAGGGTGTTGCGCGGGCACCATATTTTGAGGGTGCTCATCGCGGCAAAAGTGTATCGCGGCAAAGGTAGAGCACAGAAAACGGATTTTGTTCAAGATTTGTCCATGTTATTCATCGTTTAATCGATACATGTATATCTATGTCCTGATGTTTCCTGAATTCAATTGAACAGAAACTTTCATTTATCTATATATAAATTATAAATTTACAATTGAGTGAACTCTCATATCGGTAATTGATTGTATATCTGACAAGTATCCATCGCGGAAAAAATGACTTGATATGATCTGAATGATAATGGTATGGGAAGATTATTGTTCTAAAACGTTTTTTTACCAATTTATGGATCGTTTCAACTAAAAAATGAAAGCTATGGTAACTGTTTAATCGGTGTATTACCTCGGTGAGATTTTTGTTTTATAATTTGATAGTATTCATTGCAGATGCCATTTATAAGAATATTCTTGATATATAATTCAAATATGGAGAGTATATCAACAATGTTTATTTCTGACATAAGCTTGCCGGAAATACGAGCAATAGGAACTAGAGGTGTTGATCATTCAAGCCACAGTCGGTCTGGGAACAACCGCCGGCTTGAAACAACAGCGAAGGATGATGGACTATGCTCTTTGAAAGAAAACGAGAGATCCTGAAGGATCTTGGCGCCCACCATTGTCCGATAATTGTAAGCCAATGACAAGAGGATCTTTTTGTCCATTGTTACTAAGACGATTGAGTTGTAATTTTGTTTACAGAATTTCGAATCTGAGCGAAAAAGATCGAAAAAGGGACACTGGAAAACACCAAAATATAATCTTTCTAAGTTTCAGAAGTTTCAAGATTTCTAGAAACTGAACTTATGTCGGTTGTTATAGTACAAGAGAAATGAGCAAAGTTAGTCTGAAAGTGAATGTACATGTACGGAGGATCCTTCGTCTTCGTTTTGTAGTATTTTTATTTTGTTTACTTTTTGGCACGTGTCATCATTGGATACTGGAAGCGAAGAAAAATCTCTTTGACACTTTGGCATACTTAAGATTTTATAATTAGGAACGAATGTTAATTCTGTTCTGTTTACTGGACTAGTTTGAGATATCTCTTTTAAGATACCATGCTCGAAAATAGTAAGATGGTACAATACTTAATACTGAAGGCATCCGGTCCGTGCAGCAACCCTCACAATTAGCCACGGCATTCAGCAATTGACGAGGTAAATGCTGTGGCATAAGCAGTTCACCTCAGCAATTTTTAACATGGCGTCAATTGGCGTTATTTTAATGCCACCTGATTTTTGCTGAGGCAAGTTTTCCTAATTCTGAGGGCTGGTGCAGTAACGTTGAAACTTCGAATTTGAAAGTGTCTGAATCTTGATTATTTCCCATGGATCGAAACATGCAGTAGTTTACAGTTGTCGAGTTGCGACATTGTGTCACAAGAGTGACGTCCCTCATGTAGATGACGAAAGGGTGGGGCAGTTCACTTGCAACTGCATGGACTAAATACATTTTAATTCCGAATTATTTGAGCTCCTTGATATGGAAAGTGAAGATATGGATATTCTCTATAGTCAATATATAGAATATGCCCCACCGTTTGATCCACCGACTCTTGTGATGCAAGGTCACAACTCGGGAATACTGTATTAATTGGATTTTCGAATCGGACCGATAAAGCTATCTTGCACAACTAGGCCCCATCTGGGACCAGTGTACCAAATTTCAGAAAGATCCATGGAATATTTTCTGAGAATTCAAGATAACAGTGTTTCAAGGGGAAATTCAAGATGGCCACCTGGCAACCATATTGGATTTTCGAATCTTACCAATCTTTCACAACTGGGCCACAAGGGGAATCTGTGTACCAAATTTCAGGAAGATCCATGCAGTACTTCTTGAGAAATCACGATAACAAAGTTTCATTGGGAAATCCAAGATGGGCGCCTGGTGGCCATATTGGATGTTCGAATCGGACCAGAAAAGGTATCTTGCACAACTAGGCGAAAAGGGGAACCTGTGTACCAAATTTGATAAAGATCTATGGAGTAGTTCCTGAGAAATCACAATAACAAAGTTTCATGGGGAAATCTAAGATGGCCGCCTAGTGGACATATTGGATTTTCAATTTGAACCGAAAAAGGCATATTCCACAACTAGATCATAAGGTGAACCTGTGTATCAAATTTGAGAAAGATCCATGCAGTACTTCCTGAGAAATAACGATAACAAAGTTTCTTGGGGAAATCCAAGATGGTTGCTTGGTGGCCAAATTGGATTTTCGAATCGGACCAGAAAAGGCATCTTGCACAACTAGACCCCAAGGCGAACCTGTGTATCAAATTTGAGAAAGATCCATGCAGTAGTTCTTGAGAAATCGCGATAACAAGGTTTCATGGGGAAATCCAAGATGGCCGCCTTCTGGCCATATTGGATTTTCGATTGGGACCGAAAAAGTTATCTTGCAAAACTAGACCCTAATGAGAATCTGTGTACCAAATTTGAGAAAGATCCATGCAGTACTGCGAAATGGCGATAACTAAGTTTCATGCGGAAATCCAAGATGGCTGCCTGGTGGCCATATTGGATTTTTGATTCGGACCAGAAAAGGTTTCTTGCACAACTAAACCCCAAGGGGAACCTGTGTACCAAATTTGAAAAAGATCCATGCAGTAGTTCCTGAGAAATCGCGGTAACAAGTTTTCATGGGGAAATCCAAGATGGCTGCGTGGTGGCCATATTGGATTTTCGAATCGGATCGGAAAAGGTTTCTTGCACAACTAGACCCCAAGGGGAACCTGTGTACCAAATTTGAAAAAAAGATCCATGCAGTAGTTCCTGAGAAATCGCGGTAACAAGGTTTCATGGGGAAATCCAAGATGGCTGCCTGGTGGCCATATTGGATTTTCGAATCGGACCAGAAAAGGTTTCTTGCACAACTAGACCCCAAGGGGAACCTGTGTATCAAATTTGGAAAAGATCCATGCAGTAGTTCCAGAGAAATCGCGGTAACAAGGTTTCATGGGGAAATCCAAGATGGCTGCCTGGTGGCCATATTGGATTTTCGAATCGGAGCAGAAAAGGTTTCTTGCACAACTAGACCCCGAGGGGAACCTGTGTACCAAATTTGAAAAAAGATCCATGCAGTAGTTCCTGAGAAATCGCGGTAACAAGCTTTTATGGGGAAATCCAAGATGGCTGCCTGGTGGCCATATTGGATTTTCGAATCGGATCGGAAAAGGTTTCTTGCACAACTAGACCCCGAGGGAACCTGTGTACCAAATTTGAAAAAGATCCATGCACTAGTTCCTGAGAAATCGCAGTAACAAGCTTTTATGGGGAAATCCAAGATGGCTGCCTGGTGGCCATATTGGATTTTCGAATCGGATCGGAAAAGGTTTTTTGCACAACTAGACCCCAAGGGGAACCTGTGTACGAAATTTGAAAAAGATCCATGCAGTAGTTCCTGAGAAATCGCGTTAACAAGCTTTCATGGGGAAATCCAAGATGCCTGCCCGGTGGCCATATTGGATTTTCGAATCGGACCAGAAAAGGTTTGTTGCACAACTAGACCCCAAGTGGAACCTGTGTACCAAATTTGAAAAAGATCCATGCTGTAGTTCCGGAGAAATCGCGGTAACAAGGTTTGATGGGGAAATCCAAGATGGCTGCCTGGTGGCCATACTGGATTTTCGAATCGGACCAGAAAAGGTTTCTTGCACAACTAGACCCCAAGGGGAACCTGTCTATCAAATTTGGAAAAGATCCATGCAGTAGTTCCAGAGAAATCGCGGTAACAAGGTTTCATGGGGAAATCGAAAATGGCTGCCTGGTGGCCATATTGGATTTTCGAATCGGACCAAAAAAGGTTTCTTGCACAACTAGACCCCAAGGGGAACCTGTGTACCAAATTTGAAAAAGATCCATGAAGTAGTTCCTGAGAAATCGCGGTAACAAGTTTTCATGGGGAAATCCATGATGGCTGCCTGGTGGCCATATTGCATTTTTGAATGGGACCAGAAAAAGGTTTCTTGCACAACTAGACCCCACGGGGAACCTGTGTACCAAATTTGAAAAAGATCCAT
This sequence comes from Hanleya hanleyi, assembly GCA_036873755.1. Taxonomy (NCBI): domain Eukaryota; kingdom Metazoa; phylum Mollusca; class Polyplacophora; order Lepidopleurida; family Hanleyidae; genus Hanleya; species Hanleya hanleyi. Next base: position 16,746 of record JAVTVY010008570.1, read on the forward strand.
GCACTAGTTCCTGAGAAATCGCAGTAACAAGCTTTTATGGGGAAATCCAAGATGGCTGCCTGGTGGCCATATTGGATTTTCGAATCGGATCGGAAAAGGTTTCTTGCACAACTAGACTCCGAGGGGAACCTGTGTACCAAATTTGAAAAAAGATCCATGCACTAGTTCCTGAGAAATCGCAGTAACAAGCTTTTATGGGGAAATCCAAGTTGGCTGCCTGCTGGCCATATTGGATTTTCGAATCGGATCGGAAAAGGTTTATTGCACAACTAGATCCCAAGGGAAACCTGTGTACCAAATTTAAAAAAAATCCATGCAGTAGTTCCTGAGAAATCGCAGTAACAAGCTTTTATGGGGAAATCCAAGATGGCTGCCTGGTGGCCATATTGGATTTTCGAATCGGATCGGAAAAGGTTTCTTGCACAACTAGACTCCGAGGGGGAGCTGTGTACCAAATTTGAAAAAGATCCATGCACTAGTTCCTGAGAAATCGCAGTAACAAGCTTTCATGGGGAAATCCAAGATGGCTGCCCGGTGGCCATATTGGATTTTCGAATCGGACCAGAATAGGTTTCTTGCACAACTAGACCCCAAGGGGAACCTGTGTACCAAATTTGAAAAAGATCCATGCAGTAGTTCCTGAGAAATCGCGGTAGCAAGAATTGTTTACGGACGGACTGACTGACGACGGACGGACGGACGGACGGACGACGGACCACGGACGAAAAGTGATTTGAACAGCCTACCATCTGATGATGGTGGGCTAAAAAACTGAAACGACACTGACTGTTGGCCGGGGCTTGATAATATACTCACGTTCTATTATTTATTGTTGATTTCACGTGTCTAGGAAATTAACCAAATAATGAAAGTAATTACCGCCGAATTCAAAGAGCAATCCCGCATTATACCAACGGTTAGATACATTTTACTAAGAACGATACTGCGTGTTGTTTGTCCGAAATCTTCGATCGGGCGTTTATGTTTATAATCTCCAGTTTTCAGTTACTTGCCAGACGATCCTGTGGTCTTCATAGTCTCTTTATTTCTGAATATTTCGGACGATAAAGATCCCTCATGCTGATCACTTTCAGAGGAATATATGGTATTTTATTTAAGACGTGTAGAATATATTTCAATTCACAGTTCTTGGACGTATCTTATCAAGTAATTCAAATTCTAAAAACAGGTTCAAAATAAATACATAATAATGTCCCAGTTTATACATTTTCTATGATGTTTCTTTCTTTCCATTAATAATTATTATATAATTTTTTATTTCAGACTCAGATGGTCTATAGAATGAACAAATAAATAACAAGACGGCAGACAAAAGGCAATTTAATGGCGCGTTAAATAAATTAGATGAGACCAATGACAAACTAGACGCGGAGTCTGAGACAGACCGGAAAGCCACGAAGTTGTAGGAAATTGTCTGACCACATAAGTCTGTTTCGTAGAGAATTAATTAATAATCGTTCTTCGAGACGAGATAACGTTTAGAGAAATTGCGCAGTCTGAGCAAGTATGCGACTACATATCTCTAGGCGAAATTAAAAAAAATAATATTAAATGATTGATGTTCAATCTAATTCATTATCCGTGTTTAAGTGCATATGTACTGGCGGAGACTAATCTCGCTGCCAACGAGTATATATTTAACGGGCATACGCCTTCCGAATGGTTCAAGCTTAAGCTCGGTGTTCAGCTGTAGTAATATATGTCATAACCTAAGTAACATGGCATCAATCTAATTGCCAACACAGCATCACTGGACTAGTCGTGCTGATGTAGTGGTCCTGTTTTGACAAAAATCACCACATTTAACACAGGATCTAGCAAATGCTAAGAGACGAGGTATGTATACGTCATATGCAGGTCCCTGTGGTATATTACTGTCCAGATATGGATAGTTTACGATGTCAAAACTGTAATCATCTCTTTTGTCGTAAAGCCGACTAGAGAGAAGGCCCGCTTCATTTTTATAGAGATATAGGTCTAAATAAGATGTGCGGCGAGGATCAGCTCTAGTTTCCTTCAAATCCAGTGAAGGTGGATATATAGCAAGTCCACAGCAAGAAGATCGTCCATATAGCGTTTGGTGAATGAGAAGGAACGGGCTTTGAAATTATCTGTTTTAGAAAGCGTTTGCAAAAAAGCCGCATTCATATGAGGACAGATATAGCTTAGCGAAAAGGGGTATGCATGTCTCTCCGTCAAACGGCAGTGTCTGTTGCAAAACGGAGAGGACTTGTCAAACCTAAATATGACTTTTTAATGTGCGCTCTGTTCGATTAGTTGAGCAACTTACTCGTTCATTCTTCTATAAGATATACTGTAAGCATATTGGATGGACTGGATCCATCTCTCTCGTGTGTAAATACACTTAATATGCGTATCAAAATTGTTAAATACTGAATGCGCCGTATTTCTCGGTCAAGGGTGGTTACACCGACGATATAGGAGGTTACAAATTCGGACAATTGGCAACTGGCCCAAGCTTGAAGGGGCGCTTTTTTCCTCTCAAATTTTGTTTTTTTCTGCAAAATAGTCAACGCTTCTTCATTCTCCGAAATCCTCTCTCTCCAAAATAGGTCTGTCCTTATTTGTGGGAATGTTCTGTTTGTGTCTTTCACGGGTGTTTATTTCGTTAATGCTGAAGTGGTGCAGTTCTGTGTGGCCATGTGGCTGGCATAGCACACGATGTAGGTTCGAATCCCAAAAGACCACTATGTGATTTTCCAAGTGCATTCTGTGTTTCTACTACTTTGCAGGGAACTGTAAGAATCTTGTCACAGAGGAGAAGGACGAGTCCGTGTGCCTCACGGATCCAAACACCATATGTGAGGAAATAAATTCAATCGGTATCACCACCCAGTTTCGCTGTAACTGTGCAGTTGGATATGATTACCTTCCGTACGGAAATTGTACAGGTGCGTATAGGCCTATCGTCTTTTACGTATATCGTAATACCCTTCTTATGCCGAAATAAATTCTCGCGGAAAGTGCTTTTGTTAAAAATGTGAACCCATGATAAATTAGTTATTTGTGTGTCAGGGATCAATTTAGCAAGGAATACCACCCTGATTTTCGGAATCTTAGTTAAATTATGAAGCCATTTTTGTGGTCAAATGAGGAAAGAATGGGTGGAAAGCGGGCAATCACCACGGTAGTAATTGTTAAGAATGGCTATCGAAGCTGAATTAAAGTCTGTCCATTTTAGTTAGCCGCCTACTTTGAAGCTTGTCAAAAATAATTTGTTCACACTTAATTACATGAGACGTCATAATGTATTCGTGTTCGAGTTGACAAAGTTCATTGACGCCATGTTAACTAATAACAGGCGGCCCGTGGGTGTGCCGCTTGTATCTCATGTCCGGAGAATTACCGACGGTACATGTACACTGCATTATTCGCCTATGTGGCAATGAACACGTATACATTATGACGTCTCCCTATGTTATTCAGTTCAGATAAATGAAACTACAGTACTGGAGTTTTATATAGAGAGAATTACAAACTTGTTTCAAGCGTGATTTTATCATTACCACAGAGTAATTGTTGCCATTTTGTAAAATTAATCAAAAAATAACATCTATGCAGACTTAGTTATTGATATTTGTCGAGCTCCAAAGTAGAAGACTAATTAAACTGGACAAACTTTAGTTGCATGTAGTGTAGGGTTTCGTGTAGGCAGAGATAACTCGTTAATAATCAAATTAAGGCCTCTTGAGATTCGCTTTTGTGGTCAAATGAGGAAAAATTGGATAAAAATCTGTTAAACTTAATATCCACCGTACTGTGTGTTGCGAATTAATGTCATAACTGAATCTGTTTTATGTAGACTATGATCGAGGATAGGTATAGATGAAACGTTAATTGATAAAATTGCAGTCATTTTAGTGTCACTTTTCTGTCAAATGAATTGAAAATGGGTCAATGATTCCCTTTACTTAATATCGACATTAATTTTGTTTGTTAAGAAAGGATATGCAATTTGAATTACGTAGTTCAAGGTATGTATGCACGGTACGTAAGTTAGCTAAGGCCATGTCAGGTTCACTTTAGGGTCAGATGTGGTCAAATATGGGCGAAAATAGTTTACTTATTTCAATATGCTATTGGTTGAATTACTCTTGCGGCATGAGCACTATTAACGCTTTAACAAATGTGTCACACTACTGTAAAATTAAGAAGTGTGTGGTGGGGGGGGGAGAGATTATCAAGTTGAATTCACCCACGTGTTGCGTTGTGTCTATTAGGTATTCCCGCCAAATTAGATATGGCACTGCTTCAGAAATATATGCAGAATATGATCTCAAAATTTCTGATCAAATTCTCTTTATTTTCCTCAGGTTATTTAGATTTCACCATTTATGGGATTTGACGCGAAATGTTCTGACGAGGTAAACAGCAAAATATATCGCTTTCAATAGTATAAGACTATATATTGACTACGTCCGAGAATCCACCGTATTCTCGGGTCTGAATGATAGATGTTGAAGGATGCTTTCCTGTAGAGTCATATGGTTGCTTTTTAGTCTCCAGACGTCGTCAATTTTTCCCCATCTGGTGCATATCGCTCCAATTTAGACCACAACATGTCAATAGTTCCGCACGTATGGTGTCAGTTCTGGGTGGAATACTTGTCTACAAACATGTTAAAGTAAGCACAAATTGGATCAACCCGGTTTAGACATTTTGAAGACAGTTGTGGTCAATATTTTGCAACATTCTTCTACTTCAACCCAGCTAACGATGGTCAAAATTAGAGTGGCGTCCATCTCTATCTGGAACCTAACCCATTGGAGAACTAATTTATCATGGATACCTAGTCGTATAATTAAAACTGCCATCAAAATTAGATAAACTCATTTATACCAATGTTGATTACATTTGAATCCGAAATGATTCCGAAATGATACTTAATTGTTCAATATTATTTACACTGCTGCCCACACTTGTCTTAATGTATGAAAGGCAAGAATCGCCAAAAATAGGACGAAACAGAATAAGTACAAATAAAACAGATTATTTTCAAATGAAATATACTATGTACACATCAAACTGATTATCTACTGGTAATTACAAGCGTCTGGTCCGTCAAAGGCAAAGCCTATTATCTATTGTCAAAGTAGAAGCACTTACAACAAACCAAATACAAGTCGATTGTCACTCAAAATTCCTTACCAATCGAACAGAGGACGTTAAAGTTGACTACAGAGTTCATCGATCGCAAGTTGACCCTACAAATCGTCAGTATGTATTGACACTGTTTCAGTTCTGCATGGATGAAGATACCCATTCAAAATATATCAAACAAGATCGGCAGAATTTGGAAAGAGATTTTGAAAATACTCCAAAATATTGACTGTGATATCCATCAATCCTTACTGTACATACCCCTAATTTCCAGCATTCGTAAGAATAATCAAAAGAATCAATCAGTGTTAGGTAAACAGCAACTTGACCAACTTTTGGTCCGATCGCGAATTACCAGTAGGAACATAATATGGTAATTCAGGCGTGGTATCTGCTCCTATTCCGAAATCGTATCATCCCAAATTTTGCATCGATACAAAGGACGAGTTGCAGTAAGATGGGTTTCTGTCCTACAGGTGTTGAAATGCGAACTGTGTGTCAGACTTCTACCGTCAGACCAAACAAGAGAATTATCTGTTTCACAATTGGATTGGACTCAGAGTGGATGTGCGCATGATATAGACGTACTGGGATCGATTTGTCCCTCGATGTAGAGGGCGGTTTTACAAATCTGCTCGTGGAAACAGTGAACCGGCAACACCCAGTGCTTCGCCTCCCGGACCCACAGTATGTACAGTACCCACTTGAATCCGATTGGAGTGGCCTAATCTAAAACCGGTGTCATTTATTTTTAAACATGGGGATTCCGCTGTTTCGCACAGCGTCATAGAGCTTCCACATAACAGCGACTTGACAATAGAAGGTCAGGGTAGTACCGCCCGTATGGCAAGCCGTTTTACCTTTTATTCGGCATTTGCTGATATCATTAAATATTTGCTAATATCTTCAAATGATTTGATATCATCAAATGATTTGTTGATATAATCAAATGATTTGCTGATATCATCAAATTATTTGCTGATATCACCAAATCAGGCGATTTGCTGATATCACCAAATGATTTCATGATATCACCAAATGGTTTGATGATATCAGCAAAATCATTTGTTGATATCATCAAATCGAGTGATTTGCTGATATCAGCAAATCAGTTGATGATATCATTAAATATGGCGAACGTGAAAATAAGCCTAAATGTTCATGCCTGCTTCCTTCTCATCCTGTTGTTTAATAATTTTTACCTTGTGGTAAAGCTATCTACCGACAAATCACATGCAACATATATTACGGTACTTAAAGAACCAGACAGTAACAATAAAACCTATAAAACCTCTGACATATACCTTACGTCAATCTTTACTAATAAATGACAAATATAATCATGGATATAAAGGCATTCAAATAAATATACAACAGGGAAGATAAACTTTTCCATCGCGGGTTATTGACTTGTAGACAAAAATTCATTAGATCTGCATTTGAGTATAATCGGGGTGAGGCGAAAGAGGATAATGATTTCGGGAAAGCCGGTCAGCATGGAGCATGGTATATTTAAGGCAGAGCCGATTGTCGTGTTCTTCGCTGGTTAGTTTTTAGGGCAGGAGATAAGGCATAGCCGCACATACAACAATAAATTAATCTCTATGACCCTTTACTGACCCGTAACAGGAGACCAAGCTGTTACGATAAAGACAGAACTAGCCAAGCCTCAATGAAGTCATATGGCTTCTTTTTATCTTTGTATGATGTGGGTACTGTAATCAAATAGTGTTATATTCTGTGTTATATCTATGTTGACCTTGCCGGGGGGGAGGGGGGGTACACAGAAACTCGTGTGCGAGGTAGGTCCACCACAGTGGGTAATGGTCAGGACCTACAGGTAAACCGCCGCTAATGGGGACAGAAATAGTGAAGCGAGCCTGTGAAACGGAACATGCGCTGTGACGAAGTTTATTGTCATTCTGAACAGGGAGCCTTCCATGTTATGGTTCATACTTTGACCTTCCACCATATTTAATGATATCATCAAATATAAAGTATTTGCTGATATCATCAAATCATTTGCTGATATCAGCAAATCAATTGCAAATCATTTGCTGATATCAACAGATAAAGCGTTTTTGACGATTTGACATTTGCTTATATCAGCAAATCATTTGCTGATATCAGCAAATGAGTTGCAGATATCATCAAATGATTTGGTGATATCAGCAAATATTTGCTGATATCAACAAATATTTGCCGATATCAGCAAATAATTGTTGATATCAGCAAATTTGATGATATCAGTAAATCATTTCATGATATCCGCAAATATTTGATATCACCAAATACTGAATAAAAAGTAAAACGGCTTGCCATACGCCCGCTATCTTACCGTAACTCGTCCTTTAAAACAACGCTATGAATGTGCGTTAATGAGCTATCTTATTCAAGCTTTTACTTCGTTTGACCTCCTGAAATAATTATCAGCGTTCTATTCAACTAATAGTCATTCTAGACACTCAAACAAAACCAACAAAAGTAGGTAAAATGCCCATTTTATCCTTTGCGACATCATTATTAAGTAAATGGTAGTGACATAAAACTGAGCTTAAAAGTCTCAAATCAGCTTGATATGCACCTTTATCTCAAACTTCAACAAGTAGAACTACTTCAGCTTGGATACTTATTTCTCTTACAAAGTTTAAGTATCACATTTTGAAAATTCAATTCGTGGAAAATCAAGCAATCATGAGCTCAGAATTTCAGTGTATCGAAAATATAATAGTTATACAGTCGCGGCCACAATGGTTGGTGCATTAATGAAAAGTCGGATCTTTGACAGAACAGCGTGGTGCTGACGAATCAGATTGAATCTTGAGTATTCCTTTTGACAGTTCGTGAATCACCTAAGGATTCCCTGTATTCATGAGCTTTAATCGACAATTTACCTGTATTCAAATTGGAATAGAGGATCATTTCAGAGGAACTATCATTAATTTATGCAAACGTTATTGTGAATAAAAAGTAATCTCTTTTCAAAAAAACTATCGATGCATATCTTTCCGAATTACAAAAATGCCTGCAACTACATTGTATTCAGTCGATATTCATTAACACTTATTGGCGTAAAACGCCATGGTATGCTACTCACAAGATTTTGTTGCAAGGAAGTCGGGCTATTGTAAATTTTCTTCAGAAACGCAGCTTCTAATTGCGTCAAATGCACCATGAAAACACAGCTTGCCCCAAATATACGATCCATTTCTCTCAGAAATGTTCCGTGAACTGATAATCTGTGGTTTTTACATAACGGATTAATGGAAAATCGTCAACATGCGACTCTGACGTAGAGTTGCTTTAATTTTCTATCTTGCATACTAATCCTGAAAAGCTGCCCCAATGCAAACAGATCATGTTCCTCTTGTATGCATTCCTGAATACCACTGGACCGACATGAGACATCGACGGCGAAGATGTTGGGGTAAAATGGAGTTGGGCACGAGTCGTCTGTAATCGCTACCTCTTCTCACCAGGGTCTGTGGCTTTGTTAATCTGCCCGGGAGACATTTTAGTGAAAATCCAAGTTTTGAGGTCTGACCCAGACTCCTAAATCCCCTGATTCAAAAACCGGTGAATAATAACTGATATCTAGATGTGATCTGTCATACTTTTACCTAGCAGCTTGGAAAAGTGAGAACATCGATGGCAGTTGATAGGTTATTGCCTAGCGTGTATTTTCATGGAGATTTCTTCTGAGCGTGTGGCTCCGTAACGGGTATTTAATTGAGTATTTGTCTGTGAGTTGATATTGGAACACTTTGGGTTGCTCGATCTTCAATACATCGAAATTTGAAGCTTATGATTGTCCGAATTTCAACACAATGAATTACTTTTTCTAGACATTGATTTACAATTTCAATACAGTGGATTACAATTTCAATACATTGGATTACAATTTCAATACATTGAATTGCTATTTCACAGCTGACAGCTTAACGCACGGCAACAATGCGTTCAGAAGTTCAACATTAACAAATAGGACGATTCACTATGCCTACATATGGCTAAAGCCAGCCGAGCACTACAAGCTGAGGCAAACACATCACCGTGACCCAATCGGAGAAAGTCGAGATTACAACACATATAAGGGAAGTGGGAAGAGGTGCCGACATACTGACATATAACTTCACAGTATAGTCTTCCGGCTAACCTATTCTAAAGTACATACCAATAATCTAACGATTCGTGATATGTGTTGTATCTCAGGTACGCTTTAATTGTACATGTTCATGTGGCAACTTGGGTGATATGACCACACGGCCCCTAGCACCGGCATAAGCGGTATTAGATACAAATCTGGAGAGCTATGATGGAAATGCTCTGACAACTCGTATATTGGTAATTGGTGAGCTGTGTCGCTGTGACAATTCGTACACTGGGGATTGGTGAGCTGTATTGTCGTCAGATGAAAATGACGGCATTTAACACAAAAGACTAGTCTGCAAGGCCCGATGTCGACCCAGCATCAACTTCCCACAAATGCCAACATATATCAAAGACCAAAACGTCTCTACAGGGGGCGGGCCTCGGGGACGAAACGTCCACCAGCAGAATCTCGCCATATACAGGTAAAAACTGTATCTCAGGTACGCTTGTATTGTACCTGTTCATGTGGCAACTTGGATGATATGACCACACGGCCCCTAGCACCGGCATAAGCGGTATTAGATACAAATCTGGAGAGCTATGATGGAAATGCTCTGACAACTCGTATATTGGTAATTGGTGAGCTGTGTCGCTGTGACAATTCGTATACTGGGGATTGGTGAGCTGTATTGTCGTCAGATGAAAATGACGGCATTTAACACAAAAGACTAGTCTGCAAGGCCCGATGTCGACCCAGCATCAACTTCCCACAAATGCCAACATATATCAAAGACCAAAAGGTCTGTATAGGGGGCGGGCCTCGGAGGCGAAACGTCCACCAGCAGAAGCTCGCCATATACAGGTAAAAATTACAACACATATAAGGGAAGTGGGAACAGATGCCGACATACTGACAGAGCCACATGACTTCACAGTATAGTCTTCCGGTTAACCTATTCTAAAACGCATACCAAGAATCTAACGATTCGTGATATGTGTTGTATCTCAGGTACGCTTTTATTGGATGATACACACGGACCCTAGAACCGGCATAAGCGGTATTAGATACATTAGTAATACGGTAACTGTTTCAAATTACTAGGGATTCCATTAAAGTTTCCGTGATCGGCGTATTGTCAACTATTCATCAACACTAACATGAGAGTGACGTGGCACAAACAAAATCGTTTTTGCCATAGGGAGAACAGTAAGCAACACAGTCCGAAAGTAGGACAATGTGTACGACATAGCAATGAAATGATAATGTAACAAAATTCCGGGGATGACAATGAATTTCTGGAGTACGCCCATTATTTGTTTGCCAAATATTATCAGTCTGGCTCACTGAGATTACACTGAGAATATGTTAATTATATGGTCGTTTTCTATAGTCGAGGAAGAAATTGTTCACCATTGCTGGCGCAAAAACATTGTCGCGATCATGTAATGTTGTACATCAAAGTTCTGAAATGTGTAATAGCCTATCGTTGTCGTTTCTTACTTTGCATATAACCAAGTTTTTGCTATATTAGCGTGACAAGAAATGATATTAAAACTAATATTATTTTTCATCAATTACATGCCTGTTTAATATCTGAAGTACGAGTAACTGGGACTCAAATGCACATTACACATTTTTTAACGTAGAAGCAGGAGGACCAACCAGTCTAACGCCGCCAAATGCTGATAATTGTAAGTATTGTAACTTGGGCAAACGACTGTACACATTTCTTGTGTTTCTAATTAGCGTTCAGTGTTTACCGTGGACTTATAGTGTCTTGCGTTTGGATAATATTCGACAACAACGAACATCCGTCCCAGAGTACTTGTTGGAAAAGGAACAATATGGTATCGCCTGCAATTGCAGTCAACGTATCTCCCTCTCTATCCACTGAGCCACGCAATACTCATCCTTTCCTGGATTTTGTCATCGTGTTTATTATTCGAGAACAATGATCCATGCCCATTGGTATATCGCTGTAAATGTGACTTTCTTTGAAAAGTTACTAGCTTCTCTATTCTTTTCTCAAATTAGGTACATCTCTTTCAACTTCTAGTTTGACTCTCGCGAGCAGCTGAATAAAGTAAAGTACAATCTATATCCCGGTTTATATGAAGATGAATATATATTGACGACAATTTGTAAATTGGGGAAAATGCATTATTCACTTTCCATGAACGGCATCGCTTCGTTATTCTGTCTTGGACAGTAAGTACACACATTAATATTTTAAGATGGTTATCTATATACAATAATGTTTATGCTAATATTGACGTTGAATAACGTTGCTTTGTGTTTTTCAGCTAATCTGGCTGTTGGTTTAGGAGTTGCGGGCGCATTGACTGCTGCTGTCATAATTCTAATAGTTCTGATAATTGTCTTCATGAGGTAGGTTGGCGAAAAGAACAAAATGTGAATTACCCTGGACTGAAAAATAATGAGACGTAGAGATCGCTGTAATATACCCCGAGATAATATTTGGAACCATGTTCATCTCTGCGAATCTCCCACGTCATAATAGTTCACGTGAGTCTAGTTGGTACTTGCTCTTTGAAAGCAATTATGACCTCATTCTGTATTAAAAGTTATCAAATTTGCAGGATTTTCACGTTTTATGAGTTCCCTATTTCACAGATGATTCTCTGTGTTATATAGAAGGAGAAGACAGAAGTCAAGCACAAACTCCGAAGATCGAGATCGGGAATTGCCAATAGTGGACAGTACACCTCGGGAGACTAACAACCAGTCTTACGAATCAGTCAGTATCCCTTCTGATTCCCTGCCATCTGACTACCAGGCTCTATCAAAAGACCATGCACGACATAATCACCTTGAGATGGAGAAGAGGGCTGACGACGGTTGCGAAATTCCCAGCATGAAGAAATCGACTGCATACGAGAATGTCAAGGATGCGCCAAACAGAGAATATCTCACTCCAGTCTCCACCAAAGATTATGAAGAGATTCACGACAATAACTCGCAATATGTAAATGTTGTTGTGAATAATTTGTTGAGGTGATAGCCAGGTATTGAGGGCAGTATATTTTGGTACATTATAAACCACTGAGGAAGCTCTAAAGCGAATGACCGAAAGAAACTATGTGGAAACAGTTAAATAACTGTGAACTATGACATCTGGCGTGATGTTCGAACACATCAATCAAAAAATTATAACACTTTCGCTGAATCTCTAGCACGATGTACTTTTTAACAATCTTTATTCTGTAATGAGCCTGCTCCAACAATTCTGACTGTCACCACAAATATGAATCTGTCCCTCAACGTCGCGACCTTCCTGTGGCGTACCTGTCTCCATACATGCAGATTTGATTATTTGTGAACCTAGATATAGTTTTTAGAAGGGGCAATATGGAGTGTGAATATTTACTATCACATTAGGAATCGCGATCGCAAATATAGAAATGACATTGCCTTGAGTTGGGTAAAATTCACAAGCGAGTAATGTACCGATGAACGACAGAGATTCCATGTCACAAGATAATGTGTTTTGACTAGAGAGACCATGTTCTCAAGAATTGGTGAAGTGTTTTTTAAATTCGAAAATAGACGAACAATCAGTGTTTTGTTACGAAAATCAAAACGAGCCTCAAGTTCTTACAGATTACGGACTAGTTTAGCTAAGTCAAATTTCGTGGCAATATTGCCACCGAACAGAGTGTGTGCTGAAATAATCGGGCTTTCCACCGTCCGAACAGCTGCGCTGGTTGGACCAGAATCTAGAGGCATTACCATGACCGATCATGATAGGCTGAGATTATGAGAAATATATCCAACCTGACGATCGATGACCGGTCGTGAGAGGCTAATTTTTCGTGAATGGTACCCCGAAACATATCTTTCTACCGCTAGCTCTCAAAACTAGATGTCACCATGTCACGTTTTAGACATATATGCGGATGTGTGGATTTATCACGTTGGCTACGAGATTAAAACGCTTCATTTGTTATCATATATCTGAGTCGATACAAAATACGCTGGAGAGTAAGTTCGATCAGAAAATTAGATTTCGATTCCGGTTTTATCCCTGAATACTAATTTTAGAAACGACTTTGATCTTAACTGGCAAACTGTTTACCTGTTAGCATATGTGTATAAAATATAATCTCCATTACTTAGGTTATAAAGACGAACATAAACAAACGTTATATGAACTGTGTGCCTGACCGGTGCTGATCCATGAAGCAACAACAAAGCTTACCCCTCTTCCGCTTGGTACACTCAACTCTGTCATTGTTTTCTGTCGTTGGTTTTACTGTTACCGTATTCTACCTCTATACCGTTTCGAAATGTCTCGTATTCGTTCTCCAGGTCAGAACAAATCATCACTCATATATCTCACGCCAATATTCATCAAAACCAAACCGTTCCGAATCCTGTCTTCAGAAAAGTTTTCTTTTGAAACGAACTACGTACAGTAAGAGTCACCATTTGAAATTTGTCTGTAATGCGATGTTAAGTTTTGGAATAGTGTTAGAAAACTAATATTTCGTGTTACATACATGATATAGTGAATAAAACCCTTCGCTTTATCGATGGTCTTTGTCCAGCAACAAGATACTTTCGCTGCCTTATTACGTCTGAATTGAAATGTCTCCAAATGCATAAACACCTCCAAATGCATAATACAGGATAACACATCAAGTTGATGTAGCTTTTCAAATTGCTGCATATGTGACGTCTGATTTGTAATATGCTCCGTTCCTGACCTGTGCAGCCAGAATTTTTTGCAAATCTAAAGCAGTCTTCATATTTTGTCTGTGAATCTTATCAGTACGCAATTTCCCCGAAAATCAAAATCTATATTTGGCATAAAGGTATTACACTTTTTTTTTCAACAAATCGTTTTCTTTTCAATCTTTGTCTTTAATTGGAATACCTCAACATAATAAAGAAATATTAGCTGGGGTTGACGTCTCCCTCTCTTCTTTTGTTATATTGTCATTCATTGGTCTACCCAGCAATAGACTATTTACTCTGGTTTGGGGCATAGAACATGTATATTGCACAAGTAAGAAGTTTGCCTGTTGATTGGATTTGACATGCATGATTTGTGGCATGTATATGTGTGAACCTATTAGTAGAGATGGATAACTTTTCATGTCAGTCATTGTAAGGAAAATGTGTTTGTAGAAAGAAGTGTCAAGATATTTCAGCTATATTTATGTATTTCCTGAAATTATCTTAGAGATAGAATGCGGAAATACTAACTTGGTACTAAACCACGGAAAGGAATGTGTTATTCCCTCTACAAAATACCCCACGAATGCCATTTTAGCCAAATCGCTTTTTGTCCGTGATCCGTCGTCCGTCGTCCGTCCGTCGCTCGTCGTCCGTCCGTAAACAATTCTTGTTATCGCGATTTCTCAGGAACTACTGCATGGATCTTTCTCAAATGTTGTACACAGGTTCTCCTTGGGGTCTAGTTGTGCAAGATGCCTTTTCTGGACCGATTCGAACATCCAATATGGTCACAAGTCGATCATCTTGGAATTTCCCATGAAATCTTGTTATCTCGATTTCCCAGGAACTACTGTATGGATCTTTCTCAAATTTGATACACAGGTTCCCCTTGGGGTCTAGACGTGCAAGATATCTTTTCTGGTCAGATTCGAAAATCCAATATGGCCACAAGGCGGTCATCTTGGATTTCCCTATGAAACATTGTTATCGCGATTTCTCAAGAACTACTGCATGAATCTTTCTCAAATTTGGTACACAGGTTCCCTTTGGGGTCTAGTTGTGCAAGATACCTTTTCTGGTCCGATTCGAAAATCCAATATAACCACAAGGTTGCCATCTTGGATTTTCCCATGAAACCTTGTTATCTCGATTTCCCAGGAACTACTGCATGGATCTTTCTCAAATTTTGCACACAGGTTCCCCTTGGGGTCTAGACGTACAAGATATCTTTTCTGGTCCGATTCGAAAATCCAATATGGCCACAAGGCAGCCATCTTGGATTTCCCCATGAAACTTTGTTATCATGATTTCTCAGGAATTACTGCATGGATCTTTCTCAAATTTGGTACACAGGTTCCCCTTGGGGTCTAGTTGTGCAAGATACCTTTTTTGGCTCGATTCGAAAATTCAATATGGCCACCAGGCGGCCATTTTGAATTTCCCCATGAAATTTTGTTATCATGAATTCTCAGGAACTACTTCGTGGATCTTTGTCAAATTTGGTACACAGGTTCCCCTTGTGGTCTACTTGTGCAAGATACCTTTTCTGGGCCGATTCGAAAATCCAGTATGGCCACAAGGCAGCCACCTTGGATTTCCCCATGAATCTTTGTTATCGCGATTTCCTAGGAACTACTGCATGGATCTTTCTCAAATTTGGTACACAGGTTCCCCTTGGGGTCTAGTTGTGCAAGATACCTTTTCTGGTCCGATTCGAAAATCCAATATAGCCACAAGGTTGCCATCTTGGATTTCCCCATGAAACCTTGTTATCGCGATTTCCCAGGAACTACTGCATGGATCTTTCTCAAATTTGGAACACAGGTTCCTCTTGCGGTCTAGTTGTACATGATACCTTTTTCGGTCCGATTCGAAAATGTATTATGCCCACCAGGTGGCCATATTGGATTTCCCCATGAAACTTTGTTATCCTGATTTCTCAGGAAGTACTGCATTGATCTTTCTCAAATTTGGTACACAGGTTCCTCTTGTGGTCCAGTTGCTCAAGATACCTTTTTTGGTCCGATTCGAAAATCCAATATGGCCACCAGGTGGCCATCTTGAATTTTCCCTTGAAACATTGTTATCGTGAATTCTCAGGAAATACTTTATGGATCTTTCTGAAATTTGGTACACAGGTCCCAAATTTGGCCCAGTTGTGCAAGATACCTTTTTTGGTCTGATTCGAAAATCGAAGTTCCGCTTCAAATTAATACGGTATTCCGGTGTTGTGACGTTGCATCACAAGAGTAGGCAGATCAAACGGTGGAGCATGTTCTATATATTGACTATAGAGAATATCTTTACCTTCACCTTCTATATCAAGGAGTTCAAATGATTCCGAATTAAAATGTATTTCTTCAAATTTTAAATCAGTTTACTTAGTCCCTGCCAATGCAAGTGTACTGCCCCATCGTTTCGTCTGCCGACGGATCGGATACACGAAGGGACGTCACTCTTGTGACACAACGTCACAACTCGACTATTGCGTGTTTCGATCCAAGAAAGATAATCAGGATTCAGACGCTTTCAAATTTTCAACTGCACAGACCGGATCTCTTCCGTATTAAGTTTTGTAGCGTCTTACTATTTTCGAGCATGGTATCTCAAAAGAGATAACTCAAACTAGCCCAGTAAAGAGAACAGAAATAGCATTCGTTCCTCATTATAAAGTCTTACGTATTTTGCCAAATTGCCAAAGAGGCGTGTCTTCGCTTCCAGTACCCAATGATGACACATGCGAAAAAAAATACTACAAAACGAAGATGAAGGATCCTCTGGACATTCGCTTTCAGACTAACTTTGCTCGTTTCACTTCTACTATAACAACCGACATCAAGTACTGTTTCTAGAAATCTTGAAACTCATGAAACTTAGAAAGATAAATATCTTGGTGTTTTCCAGTGTCCCTTTTTCGATCTTTTTCGCTCAAATTCGGAATTCTGTAAACAAAATTACGAATCATTCGTTTGTTCTTAGTAACAATGAACAACAAGATCCTCTTGTCATTAGCTTACAATTATCGGATAATGGTGGGCGCCAAGATCCTTCAGGATCTCTCGTTCTTTTGAAAAGAACTACGTACGGTAAGAGTCGCCAATTTGAAAGGACTTTGTATTTTTAGGTGGGTAAATGGCCCCAGGTCAGGAGCAGAGCAGAAGTGCATGTACCACAATAAAATACTGCCACTTTAAGAGATTGTTCAATTGGCATGAAGTACAATATTATATTGTATACTCAGAAAAAATTCAAGGCACTGAGTCTCATCAATCTCGAGTAATCAGGTCGTAAAGTAGCGCATTTGTGCAAAACAGTTGATTCTGAAGTGAAAACAATTCCTGTTCTCCATAAACACAAGAAGATAAACGATAATCAGAACCAGATTTGGTCTACGACTACATATTGGAACAGCGAGTATGCTGTATCAAGCTGGTGTTGGTTATCGTTTATCATCATATGTTTATAGAAAGAAGTATGATTTGTTTTCGCCTCAAAATTAGTGATTTTGCACGAATGCACTACTTCACGATCCTGTTATTCGAGAATGATGAGACTCATTGCCTTGAAAATTCTATTGGTATACAATATAACATTGTACTTCATGCCAATTGAATTTTTTTTTATATGTGATATTTTATTTTTGGCAATTCTACCGCACCTGTTCTGGGGCCATGTACCCATCTAAACATACGTGGTCGTTTGTCTGTAATGCGATGTTAAGTTGGAATAGTGTTTATGAGAAAAAATGTCTTATTACAGAAGAACTTGATCCTTGAAGTCACATACCGTGCAGACATGTATCCACATGGGATTTCTCGACTCTCTATACTACAACTCTCGTCAGGACCTTATTGACCGTCTAAGTCCATTAATAATATCTGTGTTCAAGAAAACTGATTGCAGATACATTAATGCCCGAAGCCATAAAGCATTCCACAGCTCTACTACATTCATGGGATGGTGCTTTTTATGAAGTTGCTTGAATTTCTGGTTAAAAATATCTATGTGAAATTTGGCAACACAATATATCAACAGCATATAGGTATTCCAATGGGTACTAACTGCGCACCTCTGTTGGCTGACCTATATCTGTTCTCTAATGAATATGACTATATGCAGGCGCTTTTAAAAAGCCATCAATTCAAAGCCCGTTCTTTCTCATTCATCAAACGCTATATAGACGATCTTCTCGCTGTGGATAATAGCTATATAAATGACGCAGTAAAGGATATATATCCAACTTCACTGAATTTGAAGTCCTACCGACACATCATATTTAAACCTAGATCTCTAAAAAAAAAAGAAGCGGGCCTTCTAAATCGTCGAATTCATGCCAAAATATATCATTACAATTTCGACATCGTGAACTATCCTTTTCTAGACAGCAATATCCCAGTGGGACCTATGACGTATACATATCTCGCCTAGTAGCATTTGCTAGATCCTATGTTACAATTGTAATCAACTTCACAAAATATTATCGTAGAAACTCATAAAACAGGGTTATACCACCAAACGCCATCATTCAAAGTTTCTCAAACGTGGCGAAACATATCACATGCTGATAGCAAAATACGAATGTAGCGTGGAAGATATATTATGTTACGTTTCGTGGCTTGTGTCTAATTCCACTTAGCCAGCATCCTCGCTAAAACCAGGGGTATCTCTATCTGTATCATAGATATAACCCCTGGTCCGCTTGGGCAATGTATCGCGATCAACGACACACAGCGGCATCCTGCACATATTGACCAATCAGATCACTTAAGCACCGCGACCATGGCGACCGTTACAACAGATCGAAAACACCATAGTAGATAGCTTGTGCGATACCCAGTGGCAGAAGAACATGCACCTTTTCAACAACCATGAACATTAATAAATATAAGGAAACATAGTTAAACAAAATCTATTTGAAGAGAAAATAAACTCATTCATCTCCATTCATCTACCATCAAACATCCAACAAGCCAGGCAAATGTAGAAAACACCGAAGCTTTAAAGGCGGTCAGTGTATCCGACCTCACCTTCCCAACGAAGAACTTGAACTGGGTTGAAACGCACGGATTTCTATAAAATTTTACTGGTCTATCCATTAATATTTTATTGTTATGCGTGCTTGGATTAAATATTTTACATTCGGTATCAGCGAATAGTTTAGCAGCGAAAATAAAACCCAAACGTATTTTACCATCAGCGCAGTTTTTCTAGGTCACGATACTGGAGTGTGGGCGGAACGCGGTTTGCTATGCAAGTTGGTCAAGGGTTCGCCTTTGGCTCACAAATAGAAACCGCGATGTGGTGAAGATGCTTAACCCGGGGCTATATGCCGTATGAATGCATGTACTTCAAAATCCCCACGGTGCTCATATGACCAGTCACAACAAAAGCGTGACTGAGATACATCATTCTCTAGATGATGAATTTACAACGAATATCATATAGATTAAGAATACTGATCAGCGATGCGGATTTGATATTTTTGAAGCATCATGATGTCTCGACGGCATCATTGAAAACTGTTGACCGCTTCTCTCTTTAACCCTACCTGACCTCGGCGTTTTGGGGTCTATCGCAGCCTGGGGAAAAGGGGGGGGGGGGCGGAAAGTGCCCCTCTATACAATTTCTATACCCCTAAAGCTAGAGCGCTGAAACTTACCACACAGTATCTTGGGTTCAAGCTCTACCGAAAAATCCAAGATGGCCGCCTTGATGACGTCACAGTGATGTCATGTTCTCGGAAGCCATTTTTTGGCCTTTTTGTGGTCGATTTTTCGAAATTTTCATTTTTCCGATTTTTCCCTTGAAAAAAATCAAGTAAAATATAGAATAATTAGTTTTGCATAAATAGAATACTTTCAAGGCCTTTTAGGCAAGGAAAATGTGAAGAAATGGGGCGAAAATATTGAAAAACACGACTTTCGCGGATACCACATGGCCGCCATTTTGAATTTACCCATGATCGCCTGCCCGGGGAGTATATGAAAATAGGCTCAAAATGACCCCAATAAGATAGGCTTTAAAGTCACCAAGTTTCAGCTCCCTCGGTTTTGTCGTTTCGGAGCAGCAGAGAAAAGTTCACTAGGGCACTTTCCGACCTCCCTCCCCGCCTGGCCAGATAAGGTTAAGGAAATTAGGTTATGTTTATGTATACGACGGTTATCTTTTTGAATTTGGTGCTAATGCTGTTATATGGAATATGGAAAAGATCTTTGGATTTTGGACGCCGATATTCTTAAATAGACGAAGGCTGAATTATGATTGACGGGTCAGACGCTTCTAATTTGTGCAATTAGTTACTTCTGTGACTGCTGTGCTCGCCTTAGGGAGTGAGTTCAAAGAAATGAAGAAAGGTATCGCTTGTAATAGCAGCAAACACATTGTGACCAAAGGATTATGTGACCAACACTATTATGTCGTGATACAGCTTTGTTCACCACCACCCGCTTAATATTGAGGAGTTACCGCCTGTATCCATGCTCATCTATACCGGTGTCATTCGAAATTACCGGGGACAAACCTGCCTAACTGAATGGGACAGGCGTAATGCGTGCATCGTAGGAAGCAAGTCCGAACGCGAGGTTGATTAGCACAATGATCAAATATATCCACTCTCTGCTTTACGTGAAAGGGAGGATCCACTTTTGACGCCCCCACCCCGTGTGATAAATTTTACATTAAACTCGCTAATACAGGATTCATTAAACTCGTGTGATAGAAATCAGATAAATGATTACTTGATGTGATAACCTTTATGTATCATATTGGAATGTGAGTGTGCCAGTTCGATCATCCCCTTCGCTTTTGTCCTTTTGAGTAGAGGAATGGTTGGACTGGATAGCTTATTGTCGAAGGGTCATTTTCCGCCTATTTGGATCACCACAGAGTCATCAAGCATTAGGGATACAAGCATCCTAACCTATTTTATTTCACTTCCCCCAAATACTCCCAGTTGGGCAATTTGGGTGCGAATTTCCATGTATCTGGGAATCCACTCAAATTTTCGTGCATTAAAGCATGCCTACAATGATAATCAGTGTTCACTCCCTCAGATTATCACGCTATATGGCAGTCATCTCGGATTAAGCAAAAAAATGTAGAGGTCTCCTCCGTCGACACTACTGAACCGATTGACTTGAACATTGGGATATGCCATCTATGAACAATTCAAAGTCATTAAAAGACCGATGCTGTGGAGAAACCGGTAACGACAAATTCCAGCTGTCATTGATATTTTCTTTCCTACATATAATCCTGGGCAGCTGTTTGATTTTTATTTCTCGGCAAATCAAACAGCTGCCCAGGACTATATATATATAGCCGAGAAATAAAAATCAAACAGCTGCCCAGGATTATATGTAGGAAAGAAAATATCAATGACAGCTGGAATTTGTCGTTACCGGTTTCTCCACAGCATCAGTCGTTTTAATGACTTTGAATTTTTATTTCTCGGCTATATATATAGCCGAGAAATGAAAATCAAACAGCTGCCCAGGATTATATGTAGGAAAGAAAATATCAATGACAGCTGGAATTTGTCGTTACCGGTATCTCCACAGCATCGATCGTTTTAATGACTTTGAATTTAACGTTCATACATTATATTCAATATTTATAGCGCTACTTCATACACTGACGTCATATTGAATAGAATAGTTCTCCAACGTTGAGTCGTGCCGTATAACGTCATACAACTATTGTGAAACAGGTTTTCTCGCTGTCTCTCATAATAGGCTGTTAGCGAGTATAGTCGAAGATAAATGTAGGAGAGACCATATAGAGTGGTCTCCCCTTGGTAGAAGTCGCTGATTGGAGACCAGCCAATGAGAGGAACTCGCCGGCTTGAAAAAGAAGCCAGGCTACATACTGAGGTGGACTGGAAAGGACGTGACAGACAGTTCTCCCGAGGAATAACCTGCAGGTAGACCTGCCTGTTGTACTGGCTAAAACCTCTGTAGGTGTACATGTAGTTACTGCGAATTGGAGTTCAAAATTGAAAGTGTCCAGCGTTGTTTTTGTCCCCCGCCGCAACGCGGTTTTCGTTTTTCATTAGTTGTTAACTAAAGATTATACGGTCATATTTTTCAAGCTCTGCGCAATATTTAGTGTGGTTTGACAGTGATTGCTACTTGGTTTATGACAAAAGCTGTCCGTGAGCCGTGAAGAAAATTGAAGCCTTTGTAGCTTCTCTTTCGTCAGGTCGTTTTGTTCTGTCACATTTTTCCGCCTTCATTTAGGGTTATTCTGGATAAACCCAGTTTAAAATATTGTTCGAGTCCGCGCTCGTTTTGAGAATCTTTTTAGTTTGCTGACACGTTGTTGTTGTTCATTTGCATTAACGACAGTTAATCTCAAGGGAAACATTCGGGAATAAAAAGGAATAGGATTGTAATTGTTTAGGTTAGTTAGACGGCCAGTATAGCGGGCAGGCTTACCTGCTGGTTGCTTTCAATATTGCACCAGAGATTTAGCTAGAATTTGTGTGATTTGATGAATGTTGATGTATTTATTTTTCAGTGATAGTATTTGGTAGGAAAAATCAGGGGTTAGCAGTTACGATAAAGGTTTTGACAGGTGCAATATTTGAATGGTTTATATGTTTGTGTTATGTATTATGTGTACCGGTTGTGTCTGTATGTCATTTGTGTATTTTTGTGCTTTGTTCATAGTCCTGTCCAATTATAATTACATATTTCATGTGTTTAGTGGGTGGTTTGGTTATGTCCGGGTTTTTGGAGAAGATTTTGTGACTGAACGCGGGTCGACTGATTAATCATTTGCTTTCGGTCCGGTCATTGAGTTTTTGTGAATTTGATTGAGGCACTCACTGCAAATCTATGGAATAAGGGCTAGAGTTCAATTAATTGAGTACTTTTTTACTTCGTCCAATTTCATTGTTAAGTTTACTATGCTATTACATGTACTCTGTGGCTATTGCGGGAGGGATTAGCTGGTGCTTACGGTGAAGGTTGGGGGGTTTTGTCTCATTTGACTGAAATTTTACTGACCATGGTATAGAACTTTCAAATTAGTGCTTCAATAAATTAGCTGGTACCAAGGTCATTTTGGACTTTATCATCAACCTTGGCTACTATCTTCGTGGATTGGTCTCCGTTTAAAATTAAATTTGAATTGGAAGTTCAAGATCGATAATAATCCAAAGACCTATTCCATATTCCATATAACAGTATTAGCACCAAATTCAAAAAGACAATCATAGTATACATAAACATAGGCTTGTTTCCTGCAAGAGAGAAGCGGTCAACAGTTTTCAATGATGCCGGCAAGACATCTTGATGTTCCAAAATCCGTATCGCTGGTCAGTATTCTTAATCTATAATATTCGTTGTAAAGTCGTCATCTAAAGAATGATGTATCTCAGTCACGCTTTGCTTGTGACTGTTCATATGAGTACCATGAGGATCTTGAAGTGCATGGGTTCATACGGCCCCTAGCCCAGGGTTAAGCGGAATTAGACACAAGTTACGAAACGTAACGCCATAGATCTTGCACGCTACGCTCGTATTTTGCTATCAGCATGCGATATGTATCGCCAAATTTGAGAAACTTTGAGTGGAGGCGCTTGGTGGTGTAGCCCTGTTTTATAAGTTTCTGCAACAATGTTTTGTGACGTTGATTAAAATCGTCACATTTAACACAGGATCTAGCAAATGCTACTATGCGTGATATGTATACGCCATGTGCAGGTCCCACTTTAATATTACTGTCCAGAAAGGGATAGTTTACGATGTCGAAATTGTAATCGTCTCTTTTGTCATACAGTCGACGAGAGAGCGAGCAGATCGTCTATATAGCGTTTAGTGAATGAGAAGGGACGAGAAGTTCCCGCGAAGTCATGTGACGCACTCAGTATGTCGGCACCTCTTCCCACTTCCCTTATATGTGTTGTAATTTGAATGGACCGGTTTTTGAAAGCGCCTGCATATAGTCATATTCATAAGAGAACAGATATATGTCAGCCAATAGGGGGGCACAATTACTACCCATTGGAATACCTATATGCTGTTGATATATTGTGTTGCCAAATTTCACATGGACCTTATTAATGAGAAATTCAAGCAACTCTATAAATAAAGAAACATCCCATGAATGATATCTCTTGTATTTAGTAGAGCTAAATAATGCTTTATGGCTTCCGACATTAATATATCTACGATCAGTTTTCTTGAACACAGATACTATTAATGAACTTAGACGGTCAATAAGATCCTGATGAGGGATTGTGGTATAGAAAGTCAAGAAATCCCATGTGGATACATGTCTGTACGGTACGTGACTTTTAGCATCAAGCTCTTCCTTAAGATATTTTAAGTTTTTTAATATCCACATACATTCAATGTCAGAGTTTTTAGAAATAGTGGCGCAATACCTTTCCCAAAATACTTTTACCTCCTGAAGGGCCATCGTCAACAGGGTTAAAAGAAGTTTGGTGGTGCAGCTTCTAGAACCAGCTATGAATCTAGCTTTGTATGGTGATTTATGCGTTTTGGGAGTCAGTATACTTTTGGTATATCGTTATATCTGGTTGGAAGACAAATACCTCTTTCCTTGAGAAACGTTTTGTGATTGCTAAATAAATCTTCCAGAGTAAATGCAGTTTGAGAGTAAGTAGACGTATTTGATGACGATATGTTTACACTCAATTCTTCAACCAGCACCTGGTAATAGTAATATTTACATATGAATATTATATTATTTGGAGCTTTGTCTGCTGGGACTATGACGAATTTACTCTGGAGATTTGCTAGAACTTCTTGCGAATTGGGGCTTCGCAGTACTTGTTTTGCTTGGGGAAGGGTACTTCTGTCAATATGGCGGATTCTTTCTACGACCTTGCTCTTGGTGAGGTCCAGCCAATCATCGAGTACTGTAGGTTCAACTTTTTCTCGCTTAGACCAACCAATAACGTACTGTTACAAAGCAGACACAACTGTCTTCTGGTCGGCCTTCAGATTTATATTTCTCGGCTCTCTATATTTAGGTCCCTTCATCAGGAGTAATCTTAGGTCCTTATCACTCACCACATCAAGGTCACCAGCGTTTGACTGAGTGCAAGCATGGCACGGCCATCGAGTATTACTCCGTCTTACCGAAAGTAGTTTGTAATTCTTTTGATGAGCTGTTTGAAGCTTCAGACAAACGTTATGGCGATCTCGAGCCTCCTCAAGCAACCCGACATCTGTCGCAGGTGGTGGAGCGAAGGGCCGATGACACTTTGGCTGATTTTGCTTACGGGTGTGTTCATTTAGCAGTGAAAGGGTATCCGTGGACTCCAGTGAGTTAGTTGAATCGATAGCCGGGAAGCAATTTCTCAGAGGTTGTCATGAACCACAGGCTGTAGTTTTGTTCGCTATGGAGAAATAACCTAAAACTATTCAGGAGGCGTTGTCATGTGTGGACGCCTCACTGTATAATCACCAAGTTTTGAATGTAGCAGGGCGTCTAGTAAGCCTGTGGGACGGGATATTTTACGAGAGGGTCGAGGTGAGTCTTCATTGAAACTGACTATTTCTTCCGGGCTACCGGTAGACCGCGAGGTCCCTATTAACAGACTTACGTGTTACTCGTGTGGGCAAAATGGACATAAGAGTTTCCGATGTCCCCAGGAACGATGACATCTTTGTCGTCAATTAGGACATAAGTCGAAGTTGCCCCGATCGCACTGATCTTAATAAAAAATCTGTGTACATTCTCTATTACTCACTGATCTATCCGTATTTATCCTACTGCAACATTGTCTGGGGAAATACGTACCCAACTCATCTTCAGCCAAAGCGTGACTGAGACACATCATTCTCTAGATGACGACTTTACAACGATTATTTTGGATTACGAATACTGATCAGCGATACGGATTTATATTTTTGGAACATCGTGACGTCTTGTCGGCATCATTGAAAACTGCTGACCGCTTCTCTCTTGCAGGAAACTAGCCTATGTGTATGTATACTATGATTATCTTTTTTGAATTTGGTGCTAATACTGTTATATGGAATATGGAATAGGTCTTTGGATTAGGGACGCGGATATTCTTTAATGGACGACGGCTGAATTATGAATGACGGACTAGACGCTTGTAACTGAATATACTTCAAAAAAGAATCATTCGCATAATAGCTTTAACCGATAGACTCGCGCACACTGACCCACTTTTCGTTGAATTGAATATTTTGCCTATCACTTAACTAAATGACCATCTCACTCTGCTGCTCATTCATAAATTCATTTTCTTCACCACACTGATGCCTTTATCATTTCGGAACTTCTTCACAAAAATCTCTGACGTTCACTCGTATGTCACACGCCAATCCAACACAAATCTATATAAACCATTTTATTCATCTGACCTATCATTTCCTTCTATGAGGGTCAAAGGACCGCGAATATGGAACAAGTTAGCCCCTGGTTTAAAAACATTTTCATCCATTTCCATGTTTAAATCATCATCAAAATCGCACCATATCAATATTTAGTTCCCCCAGTGTACTGCTCTAGTATTATCCATATAGATCAGTATCAATACATTAACCAAACATAGTTTGCTGTTTGTCCGAGGATACATGTTTGTTTTTATTTATATAATGTTTTCAGCACTCACAATCATATCGACATTCACCAGCTTCTTTAAACTATATTCGTATGTATAGTAAAATTGTTTCTACTTATTTGTAAAGTTAGGGCTTACAGAGCTGTCATCCATTCCCATTAAGCTAGCTGGTGCATTTCAGGGTACGGCCAGTATGGGAATGTTAGTTCGACAGGTCCCTCTTTCTGTTGCAGAAGTTAATTGATTTGGGGACATGGTTGTAGCCCCGGTGATCCAGGGTCTGTTGCTGGGCTCAGACTTTCTTTCCGCTTACGGCTGTTTTGTTGATTCTATTTAGAAGGCCCTGGTCTTTGGGAACATGGGGGTTCCTGCAATGAATTGCTAACGCACGTTGGCAGGTTTGGACAGTGTCTTAGTTTAGTTTCCGTTTAGCATTGGTAATGTCATGGAGCAATGCAGATTGACAGATCGCATTGGCATGTTGTGTCGCCTAGCACACTGTTTTGAGTGGAATTTTATGTTGGTGATGTCTTTGTTTTTTTTATATAGGTGATGTGGCATTTTGGTTTGATGTTGTGTACGCTGTTTTGTGGTTTGGTGGAAAAGATAAAACATGATAAAATGTCTGGCAAGAAATCTGTGCTATGTGTGGATGTTGAATAATGATGTGGGGTGTTGGACGGATAATGGTGTTTTGGTTGATTTGTGATGTGTGGCAGAATGATTATTTTTGACAGATTGAGTGTTCAGTATAGTGTGTACCTATTTTAGAACAGTTGGTGTGTTGGGAGAACATATGATGTGTGTTGGCAAAAATGTGCAGTGTGTGTTGTGTAGCGATGTGATGGAAATATGTTCAAATTTTTCGGGGGTTAGGAGAATGCCTTGAGTGA
>JAVTVY010008571.1:0-48608 GCA_036873755.1 Hanleya hanleyi
ATACATCATCGATGCATCAAGAGATGACAAATGACAGTTCTGGTTTCTCTGATTAGGCGGAAACCTTGGTGGCCATCTTTAATTTATGCAAAATCTTTAATGATGTATATCTCTGATACCATTTCAGTGTTCTATACGAAACTTGGTGCACAGCATCAATGTATCAAGAGACTTTCAATGAATAACCAAATCAGTTCCTCTGAGTGGCGGGAAGGATGGGCGGCCATCTTTAATTTATGCGAAATCATTAATGATCTCTATCTCTGATACTGTTCAAATGCACGATGTAAAAATTTGGTATACATCATTGATCATATTGATGCATCAAGGAATTGTAATGATGTAATGAATACCGGTTTCTCTGATTGGACGGAAATCTTAGGGGTCATTTCGAATTGGAAAACTTTTGATAATCTGTATATTTGTGACTTGACTGCTTGGTGTTCCTGACATCTTGGTTCAAATTGAATACATTATGAATGTATGGGTTTTTTGATGCGCAGCTTCGTATTAAAGGTGAAATGCAAAGGTATTAAAAGTAAGAAAAAGCATTTCCCTTTCCTTTTTATGATGATAATAAATTATACAACCATCAATGAACGAAATCTGGTGATAAGTTTTATTTTTTAAAGAGAAATAAAACACGTGTATGATCAGCGGCTTTAAAACATGGCATCGCTTATCTCCCCTTGACTCGGAGCTTTTCCATCAGAAAAAAATGGCGGCTAACATGAATGTAGACAACGACAGTGATGCAGAGGAATTTTCTTACACTTCTTCCTCTTCTTCTGACGAGGAATTAAGAAGAATTCACGGCAATGGTTAATGCAGGGGTGCCCCTGCCTTACCAACACGAACCTATTGTGAACAAAACAAAGAACCATCAGACAACGATAGAATCAGTGACACTGCAGGTGCCGTGGGCGACAGTCATACCGAGAGAATCGGAAATATAGATTGGTATATTTTGACTTTTTCTTTTACCCCCCATAGCGAATGATCACCAACCTGTGATATGTTTCAGTGAACGTGAATGACACAAGTAAAGGCTTCGTGAGCAATAGCCTAGCTTATCTATGTGAGGTATTTCCATACAATGCAGCTACATCATGTTGTGCAGACTGTGCTGGTTCCACTGCTACGTCACGTATCGCAGCGCCCCCAGGGGGAGGTAATCATGTACGGATCGAAATTTCGTAAATAATACTGCTTTACATTTTTTAGTTTTTAACTTCATTAGGCTTAAGCAAATGTTTTAAAACTGAAATGAAGTTAATATACACATTATTTCTCCAATCTTACTGCAAATATCAAATGATGTAGACGAACCTTTGCATTTCACCTTGAAAGTATTTAGTTTAATGTGTTTACATTAGAGTAGAATGGCGCCAGAATCATCCATTGTTAACTTGTTGGTTTGACATCTTATTCTCCAATGCACTGATATTTCAGGATCAAAGAACTGTATACCAATCTGAATGTAAATAAATATTGAACATTTTACCACTGACTTTTCTTTTGTATAAACTAACATTTCCGCTTATTTTCCGCACCGCTCTATTCAGGTATTTCATGTTTCCAGCCTGTTTCCGTTCTGTTTCTATTGCGGAAACCAACAGAGTGTTACAGTTTCCAACCAGTTTCAATCCTGTTTCCGGCCCACTTTCGACATGATTTCCGCTGCGGAATCTTGGCGGAAACAGCTTGGGAACTGTAACTATTCCGCACCTCCAGAATCCTGGGTTCCGCTCGGTTTCCGCTTGGCATGCTCCATGGTTTCCGCCCAGTTTCTGTCCAGTTTACAATTTGGAAACTTAGTCGGAAACTAGGCGGACACGGTCTGTTTCCAACCTGTTTCCGCTTATTTTCCGCACAGCTCTATTTGGATATTTCATATTTCCAGCCCGTTTCCGCGCTGTTTCCAGTGCGGAAACCAGTGTTACAGTTTCCAACCGGTTTCAATCCTGTTTCCGGCCCAGATTCCGCATAATTTCCGCTATGGAATCTTGGCGGAAACAGCTTGGAAACTGTAACACGTCCACTATTCCGCACCTCCGGAATCCTGGATTCCGCTCAGTTTCCGCTTGGGGTGCTCCATGGTTTCCGCCCAGTTTCTGTCCAGTTTACAATTTGGAAACTTAGGCGGAAACTAGGCGGAAACTGGTTGGAAACCTTTTAAGCACGGTCTGTTTCCAAGCTGTTTCCGCTCAGTTTCTGCTTGGCATGCTCCATGGTTTCCGTGCAGTTTCCATCTTGTATCTGTCCAGTTTACAATTTGGAAATTTAGTCGGAAACTAGGCGGAAACTGGTTGGAAACCTTTTAAGCACGGTCTGTTTCCAACCCGTTTCCGCTTATTTTCCGCACAGCTCTATTTGGATATTACATATTTCCAGCCTGTTTCCGCACTGTTTCCAGTGCTGAAACCAGCAGAGTGTTACAGTTTCCAACCGGTTTCAATCCTGTTTCCGGCCCAGATTCCGCATAATTTCCGCTGCGGAATCTTGGCGGAAACAGCTTGGAAACTGTAACACGTCCATTATTCCGCACCTCCGGAATCCTGGGTTCCGTTCAGTTTCCGCTTGGCATGCTCCATGGTTTCCGCCCAGTTTCTGTCTTGTTTCTGTCCAGTTTACAATTTGGAAACTTAGTCGGAAAGTAGGTGGAAACTGGTTGGAAACCTTTTAAGGACGGTCTGTTTCCAACCTGTTTCCGCTTATTTTCCGCACAGCTGTATTTGGATTTTTCATATTTCCAGCCAGTTTCCGCGCTGTTTCCAGTGCGGAAACCAGCAGAGTGTTACAGTTTCCAACCGGCTTCAATCCTGTTTCCGGCCCAGATTCCGCATAATTTCCGCTGCGGAATCTTGGCGGAAACAGCTTGGAAAGTGTAACACGTTCACTATTCCGCACCTCCGGAATCCTGGGTTCCGCTCAGTTTCCGCTTGCGGTGCTCCATGGTTTCCGTGCAGTTTCCATCTTGTATCTGTCCAGTTTACAATTTGGAAACTATGCGGAAACTGAGCGGAAACTGGATGGAATCCGGTTGTTTCCACCCAGTTTCCGCCCTGTTTCCGAATTCGGAAACTGGCACATTTCACCCAGTGTATATTTCTCAGAAATCTTCTCATTTTCCCAAATACATTGAAGTGATATGTCAGCAGGTTAGGTCGCTAGGTCTATTACCACAGATTAACAGACATTCTGAATCATAAAGCAAACGTATGCGTATCATATGTGCTGTAACATGGTGACATTCAGTATGGCGTCGGTGCAAATGTGTTAGCTCTACGTAAACCGCAAGAGAATGAACTTGAAATTTCGGGTGAAGCGCGTTGGTAATCTATCGAAACCATTCGTGTCGGCTTTGGCGGAAAATATAATACTTATTTCGTGCATTTGCGGATATCCCAACCACATTTTGCTTTGAATCTTTGCTCTCAACGATTCGCTCTGTTAGTAGTATCTTCCCATTTCACTCTCACTGGAAAATTAACCATAAAATCACAGATAACAAAAAAAATTATGAGCAACGGAGTAAAGGGGAGTGTGCAAAATTCTTATTCTACATAATAAGTATTCTTCATAGTAATTGCGCATGAATACTTGTTATCAGAACAGATTTTGCCGGTATCAACATTTTTGTCAATCTGTAAAGTGTGTTCCATTGGATAGACTTATTTGTTCAAGTCGAAAAAATCAGCCAAGTGGGCCGAGAACTTTCAGGTCGCTAAAGCTTATGGCGTGTTTATCGAGTGACCGTGGCACACAGATTGTTCTGATAGGTGATTGAACGTGATTGTTAGCATTGTGATTAAGTCGTTTTGGATGTTTTGGAATGTATTGAATAACTGTGCATTCAGTTTTATTGTCATATCTTTTGTTTCTACTTACCGACCGACGTTGTTTCTTCCGCAACAGGCAAGGAGCTCTCAGTGTCAGCTGTTAGTGTCAACTTGTGTCACTGTCAACAATTATGACGGGATAGTATCCACAGTACCATACCAACCTGTCGAGGTGATCTCGCAGATACGAACGAGTTTATAACTTTAATACACGACTTCCATGTGATAAGCCTTACCTAAGTTTCCTCTATCTAACTTGTCCACATACTAAATAATCAGAATCAGGCACTAGTTATGGGAATTTATTCGTTGTTATTGTTGTTGGGTTTTTTTGTTTCTTTTTTGCAGGAGGAGTATATTTCTGAGAATTCCAACACAAAGGAAGGCAGGGAAAACGCCCACAGAACGAAATATTGTCAAGCCAATGTGAGCGTATACGGCTCCGTCGAAAAATATGAACAACGAAATGGACAAATTGTTCCCTGGAGGAGGAAGCAATGAAGAAAGACCATACAAGTAAAGGCACGAAGAAGAGCCTGTGTGCACGAGGTCTTTCGATTAGGGATTTTTCTAAGGGATAGCTGTCTACTGAATGTCACATCTGATGTTTGTATTCACATATGACAGTGTTGCACGTTGACTTCCTTCATTTTTCTGGTGATGGCGAAGGAGCTGCTGTCACAAATATTAGTCTCGACACAACTGACACCCGTTAAGCCGACCACTTCTGGGATGTTGTGAG
Organism: Hanleya hanleyi; assembly: GCA_036873755.1. Classification (NCBI taxonomy): domain Eukaryota; kingdom Metazoa; phylum Mollusca; class Polyplacophora; order Lepidopleurida; family Hanleyidae; genus Hanleya; species Hanleya hanleyi. Next base: position 4,585 of record JAVTVY010008571.1, read on the forward strand.
AGTATTCCCGTTCAAATAAGTTAGTTTCATGCAAGGGAAGGACACAAAACAGATAAAAAAGAAAACACAACCTTCTGAGGACCCCGCATAATCATCAGTTTGAATGTCAAGATCCTCTGCACATATGATAGGGCATATGGGCTCAAGATGAGCCCAATATAATAAGCTATACTTCCAGACGGTCCACGTATTCGCGTACATGATCTCGTAAAACATTTTAATTTATTTAGTTTGGCCAATAAACTTACTCATGGACGGTAAAATGGGCCCTTTTCTTGTACGTTTGGCAAGAGCGAAACATATGCATGTAATAGCTTGAACGTGATATCCACAATGCTGCCGAAGTGTACTATTATCTGTTTACTGCGGCCTTTCGCAATTGTTAGGGAAAAGTGATATGACCTTCCTGTTCAATCATCTGTTAACTTCGACAGAATAAATTCAGATGTATCATGTTTCATTCGTGTCAAGATATCGACAACGGTAATGGTAACGAGCATTTTCATTCTCATTGTTACTCCTCCAATCATTTAGCAAATATAATATCTCATCATGCCTATGTGTATGAAGCATTGGCATAATTCCCCATCAGAGGAAACTGTATGACAACTACTTCTTAGAAACTAGAAGCATAGATCGTCAAGCTCACTGCTTGGCCATAAAGTCCACTTCCGCTGGGGTGAAATACCGTGTGTGCTAATATATAGCCATTTATAATCCTCCGTCAAAATATTTGGTTATGTGATTCGCCGGAAACCTTAATCGGCAGACCATTTCAGAAAAAAGTACGTTCTCTTTTGATCTCATACATTTAATGTGTTAAAGCACGGTTTCAAAAAGCAGGTAATACACCCGAAGAAATAAAAATAAATGGGCTTTTAACAAGAGGGTAAACGCAAACTCTCCGAGAAAAAAATTCAGACTTGTTTTATTCTTGTTTCCTTCTTTCTCCGCTATAACTTTAGAACATTCAGCTAACGCGCTAAAAGATTCTCGCAAGCGGAAAACAGTCAACATGGAATTTCGTTCTCTATCTCATAGAGAATCTGGCAGAAGAAACCCAATATGATCAAATAAATTACAGTTCGGACAACAGGTTATAATCCCCTGAGATGCAACTACATAAGATATTAAACATTTCGGGCCATGCTGGACAACATATGTATGCCAAAGGTTTGGAGAAATCCAGGCATTATTTCCAAAACAACTGCTCTCAACACAAAGCTACGGACTCTACAATGCTCATCCATTAACATCAGATGAGTTGTTTGAGCTGGTCTGTCATCACAGCTCCCGAACTAGCGTATCTAATTCCGCTTAAGCCGGTGTGGATACTTCATTGTCTCCACATGAACAACTGCAATAAAAGCGCGGCTGAGATAGATACTAAGGCTACATCCGAGAATCCACCGAATTCTCGGGTCTGAATGTTAGGTGCCGACGAATGCTTTCCTGTAGAGTCATATGGTTGCCTTTTAGTCGCCAGACGTCGTCAATTTTCCCCACCTCTTACATATCGCTTCAATTGGCATTTCAACATAATAACTTAAGACATCGTTGATATGCTCGGAATGCAGCATTTCTCACATATGCAAAGTTCCGGAGCATTAACTGCAACGAATGCGAATATTGGACATTTTCCCGAGCTAATTGATTGAGACATAATTACTATGCACCGAATGCAACATTTCTGTAACATTGAGAAAGAGTCATGAACACATTATTTTGACTGCCGATGAATTGACTACAGTAGAGCCCACAGATTCCTTGACATAAAACAGGACGAAAATGCGATTTATTCGCTTCCCAGACCGTCTGTTTCCCTTAAACTCGTTTTTTTCCAGCGGCAACGCGTTTGGCGGAGTAGAAGAGCGATATGACATGTGGAGACGCGTCCTGTGATTTTAGTCTGCACGCCCAGCTTAACCCTATCTGGCCTGGGCTTTCTGGGGCATGTCCTGGCCTGGGGGAGTGGGGCGCCCCCCCCCCCCCCCGACCCCTAATTATATTTCTTATCCCTTGAGCTTGGGGGCTAAAACTGACCACTCTATTCCCTTGAATCAAGCTCTACCAGAAAATGTAAAAAAAATCCAAGATGGCCGCTTTGATGGCGTCACAGTGACGTCATTTTCAAAAACGGCATTTTTGGTCGATTTTTCGGTCGGATTTTCGATTTTTTGATTTATGCAATTTCTCCGCAAAAGACTGCATGATAAGTTAGTAAATATTAATGTGATGTGACAAAAAATAGTTTTTACCCAATTTTCATCGCGGAAAAACAGAAATTTTGAAGAAATATGACAAAAACATCACTTTTCTGAGACTCCACGTGGCCGCCATCTTGAATTTACCCATGATCCTCTGCTCAGGGGCTCAAAATGACCCCAATATGATAAACTATAAAGTCAAGAAGTTTCAGATCTCCATTTGTTGTCATTCCGGTGATAGCGCAGGAAGTTTGGTAGGGCCCCACCCAGGCCAGGTAGGGTTAATTAGATGAGATCACACCTCGTCGCGATAGAGTTATGTGATATGTATTTATAATGTAGCGCGAGTATGTATGCATATCTGTATAATATGTAATGTTAATAAGTATTAATGGAAGGTATTCGATCGTCATCGATATTAAAATGTATAAGTCAAATATTGCGACTGAATCTTCTGGCATAACATATGGATGAAGGGGAAATAGCTATGATACCAGTAGTTACTCTGATGGAGCTATCCAATAGTGAACGGTTGCATTCTTCTGAGCATGACAATGTTGTGCGTGATCAGTTAAGGGTTGAATTTGATGAAATGAATTTAATGGAAACAGAAGATACATCTAAATGTGGAAACCAAAACACTCCATTTCTGACTCCATACGTGAAGTCATTACCTTATGATGTATACCTTAACCAGTTTGGAATAATGACCGAAATCAATGGGTATGAATCATATGAAAGCTCTCTGGGATATACTGCTAGTACCGAACTAGGAGAGTTGAATAGCATAGAAATGAAGCATTTCCAGTGCGTATTCGCTAGATTGAGTCATAGATTTGAAACTGCAAATCGTCCTGTGGTGTATAGGATACAGCTTCAAACAGAAATGAAATGTAGAGATGAAAGTTTACCAGAATTGACCCAGTCCATTAGGAAGTTAACACGATAGGCTACCCTGAAGCGAGTCAATCATTAGTTGATGCACTGTCCTTTGATAATTTTGAGGATGCAATTCCTGATGATTACGGGAATACTAGCTTTAGACTATGTTTGAGGTTGAAACCTTAGCTGTGCGCCAAGAGACATATAGGTTGGCTGACTACAAAGGGTCGGGCAGTGAGACTTGTGATGAGGGCTTATACAATCCAGACAAGGTGAACGATAAGCCAATTGTTATGCTGATTGACACCGATGGAAGTGTAACCATTATTCTTGAAAACGTATTCTTCTCAAAATATATCGGACCGGTGAATTTGAGCTTGAGAACAGAAGATTGGAAGATAGAGGTTGTTATCAAAAATCTGAATATCTGTGGCCTCAATATAATGAAGGTTGTACTACTGAAAAAATACTACTGAAAAATTTATCAATGTACTTGCATACATAGGAAGGCCAATACATCAGTTGACGGAAAAAGAGAGTGATTTTGTTTGGACAAAAAAACCCACAAAAATACTTTCGGGTTTTTAAAGAGAGAACTGGTGACATCACTCATTTTGACAAATTTAGAATGAAGAAGGAGCAAGTCACCGCCATCGAGGAGAAGGGCAAGTCACCACCAACGTAGAATAGACGGAGCAGGTTACCACTTAGGCAGGAAAGAAGGGGTGGGTCACTGGTAATTATTGGGAGGACTACCTCTCCATCCCAAAATAGAGTTTCTCGTCTCCATACCAAAATGTCCGAGTCCTCCAGTAGGAGAATTTAGAAAAATCGCTCAGAACAGTTGTTTTCACCCGGAGAAAGTTTCATCACAATATCACACTAATGTTACGTGCGGAATACTACACGATTCTATTGTTTAATTTATTTCAGAAAATTGGTGTTAATTATTACAGACGCCTTGATATTTTGGGACGTATGTTGTTGTTGCTGTTGCAAGGGGACGCAACGAGTTGGTAAACCAGGTACGTGGGATCATGTTCTTTGCGGATACAAGATAATTGATACGGGGAGTTCTCCCGTCTTGATTTAGTTACCCAGACCTAGTCTGATACGAGATCAAGTCCGGAAACGCGCATTAGAGTATTTCACAGTTGTTTTAGGGTTACTGTCAATCCTCACGCAGTCGTGTGTACTGTAGTCATTGAAATTGTAAGGGATTTAGACTGAGGAAGACCAAATAAGTTTGATGCACTGTCTTATTCATCCAGACTGGAGACTATATTCATATCGGAGTAGTTGAAGAAAGTTGGTTCCGGTGTGACGGAAACGGTGGCCCCATTCATCCAGTGTCCGGAGGACACTCGCATCTAGACGTAAGTGTCCCAAGACACTAAGATCTGGATTTAATTGTCCGTCGGGCATTCAGGTCTGGATTTGGATGTCCTGGGACACTGGCTTCCAGGAGACGAAAGTCCTAACCTGGAGCCCAGTGTCCGCCTCTATTACTACTTCCATCCAGTTTACACGTGAACATGTTTACCAGGGAGTAGTATACAAAGGGAAGTTACGGCGTTATTGACCTACTTCCGACAGGTGGCGCCAACAGATCATTTACGTCTGACCTTTGTGAAGTCACTACCGGTTCCGGTCATGTGACATAAAGTGACCTTTAACCCTGCGCATGATTTCCGCTATTGTGCGCATTTTCACTATTGTGCACTTTCGAACACGTGACCGGAACCGGGAGTGACCTCACAAAGGTCATCCGAAAGTGACCTGTTGACGTCACCGGTTGTAAGTGTAAGTACACAGGAGGTGAGTGAGGACGAAAACGAAATGAAAAAACAAGATAATTTTAACAGAAAATCTTGAAATTTATGCTAAGAAATAGCCAGGTAAGACTGCATCACACCTAAGGGCTTTTCTTGATGCTTTTGCGCCTCTTTGCTTGTCCAGTGAAGAATACAACATATTGGCGAGCATACGTTACAGCAAGTCAACACGAGAAATAATACGTTCTTCTGTTTCCACGAATGCAAGTGGCGATATGCAATTGTTCTATAAAGGTGTGGAAGCTGCCATTCAGTGGGGGTAACTAGGCCACTACTTGTATTCTTTTAACGGCATATTCCGTGGGTCTTCCAAAGACGGGGTCAAATTTGTATGTTTTCTATATATCTTGGACTATTTTATGCAAACAATTCCTTGTTTAACCCTACCAGGCCTGGGGGAGGGACATTCGCCACCCCCCCCCCCCACCAAACTTTCTGCGCAATCTGCGGAACGACAACAACTTGAGAGCTGACACTCCGTGAATTTGTAGTTTATCATACTGGGGTCATTTGGAGTCTATTTACATAACCTCCCGAGCAGAGGATCAAGGGTAAAATCACGGTTGATTCATCATGCATTTTTGTTTGGAGAAATTACATGAATACATTTTTCGCAAAATTTGATCAAAAATCGATTTACTCTAATGTTCAAAACGGTGTAAACGTTTCCAAGAGTTTTGTTTGGTTTTCGTTGAAAAAAAAAAATAAAGTCAATTATGACGACGTTAATAGAAATGACAAAAATGTAAAGAAAACATGTGATAAACTAAAATCTGTTTGTAGAAAATAGGCGAAAATCAAGAGCATCCCCAATGAATGCAGAAAATGCAATAAAAAAATGAAAACAAAAAGTATCGATGTCCCCTATGGGCTACCCTTATTCAATCTTGGATGGAATAGGCAAATATACCCGGTGTTTGTCACGAATACACCATTAGTTTGCGAGCGCCTTAGGTTGAACTACCGGTAATATATACATATTCGCCATATATAAAGTCTACAAAATATATTAATTGCGGGTCACAAGGACTCACTTTTCGCATTTCTATGTAAATGAGTTATACCAAAAAAGAATACAAAGATAAACAAACAAAGATAAAACTCATAATAAATATATTCACTTTCAATGATCAAAACAACGGAATTTTGTTGGCACACTGCTACCAGATAATTCCCTTGAGCAGCTCGACGTATGGAACGTTCCAGCAGAATATTCCTCAACATAACGAAGAAATATTCCTTACTATGTTAAGGAATTTCCTTAACCCTACCTGGCCTGGGGGGGACAGAAAGTGCCCCCCTAGTGAACTTTTCTCTGCTGCTCCGAAACGACAAAACCGAGGAGGCTGAAACTTGGTGACTTTTAAGTTTATCTTATTGGGGTCATTTTGAGCCTATTTTTGTATACCCCCGAGCAGAGGATCATGGGTAAATTCAAGATGGCGGCCATGTGGTATCCGCGAAAGTCGTGTTTTCAATAGTTCGCTCCATTTCTTCACATTTTCCTTGCCTAAAAGGCCTTGAAAGTATTTTATTTATGCAAAACTAATTATTCTCTATTTTATTAGATTTTTTTCGAGAGAAAAATCGGAAAAATGAAAATTTCGAAAAATCAACCCCAAAAAGGTCGGAAAATGGCTTCCGAGCGTCACTGTGACGTCATCATGGCGGCCATCTTGGATTTTTTTACATTTCTCGGTAGAGCTTGAACTCAAGATACTGTGTGGTAAGTGTCAGCGCTCTAGCCTTAGTGGTAGAGAAAATATATAGCGGGGGGCACTTTCCGCCCCACCCCCCCAGGCTGCGATACACCCCCAAATCGCCCAGGCCAGATAGGGTTAACATGCTACGGGATATTCCTTATTGAATTTTAAGGAATATTCCGCCGGTGTAATAGTCGGGGAATATTCCTTAAATTTTAAGAATTTTTCTTTTCAGTGTACTCAATATAATCCATTAATTTCGCAGATGTGCCATATGTGAATGCAGTAATCAGATGCATGTAGATGTTGTGGCAATTTTTATTTTGCATTTATGTTATGTTTTATTTATTTGATTATTTCTTAATGTGGTTAATGTGGAAACAAATTAAAACTTATATTTTATGGTATGCTCCTATGCAAACAAATGACCCGATCCTACTTCAAGAACGGCGAGTCAGCTTGAAATGTCTGGAGAGATCGTTCAGGATATCTCGCATTCGGAAGATACGGACCGAATATGAAAAGACACTGAGCATTATATTTGCATATCGTAAAATATTCCAATTTCGCCCTGACTATGCGACAGTAATAGAGATCTCCGACATGACAATTTCCTCAATATTTGCTGATGTCAGAAACGTGATATACATTTTCGTTAGATATCTCAATATCTCGTGTTTTTTTCTGATTTCGCAACATTCACAAAATCATATGTGTGCAAAAATTAACCCAGCGCGGAAAGAAGGATTCCTAGTACTTCTATACCGTGTTCTACGACATTTTGAAGATGTACGGCGGCCCATATATGACCTGCTATTTTTCCAGTTTTGTGTTATTTTTTTAGTTCTAGGGTTGCTTCTTTTGGTTTAGTTTTCACTCGAATGGAAACTTTCCAGTCACCTGGGTGAAACGGTTTTCACTGGGTGGAAACGTTTTCAACGGGGTGAGAAGATTTTCACCTGGGTAAAAACAGGATTTCACCCGTGTTAAAACATGTTTCCACCAGTGTGATAACGTTTATATAAAAATTTATATACAAAACTAAAATTAATAGCATATCGTATATGGGCCACCGTAAATATGTATATTGACTTAAATACATAAAATTATTTTTGTCTAAAAAAAATATATATTTAACAAAGATGCGACGGTATAACTTTACAAGACGTACTAAAGCTGTACATGAGAAATGCAGAAAATCAAACATTTTCAACTGATCCCGACTAGGATCGAACCCACAATCTTACCTTCTGCTGTACTGTCCACCGTCTATGCCTTTACCCACTGCACCACCGATTTGCTGGCCGAACCTCTGTTCAGAATTTCTAGTCTTTACTATTCCTTTAGTTTCATATATAGGTCAACCGGACTCTCTAGAATGCCGGACTCTGAGGACTTCCATAGCTGTGGAAGCGCCCATAGTCCGCCAGATGCCATGGTCCGGACCCTATATATATTAGAAGGGACATCCCTGTCTAGATTTCAGTGACCCGGACACCAACGATATCAGGACCCTGCTTTCTACTGTTTCCGAGGGAGGACTTTCGTATCTGGATCTGGGTGCCCTTCGGGCACCCAGATCCAGATGCCATGGTCCCCGGACCCTCATATCTGGCGGACCGCGGCTGCTTCCACACCGGCATTAAACAGAATGTACATCGAGATCTCCCGCACCGAGTGGAGAGGAGACCAGCAGACGTTTCTTAATTTATATCGACCACTTATTCGTTCTAAGCTTCATTATGGCTGTATTGTTTACAACGGTGCAAGCAAGTCAAACGTGACAAAACTAGCTTCTATTCTCCATCAAGGACTAAAACTTTGCCCCGGAGCGTTCAGAACATCCCCTAATGAAAGCTTAAACGTCGAAGCAAATGAATCTCCTTCGAACTTCGGAGAATTAACTAGCACTGCAATATATCACAAAATAGCGATATAATCGCTAAAATCCTGCATAGAACTGTGTTTTCAACCTCCAATACGTAGATTTATATTTAAAGAAACCCTCCATTATTTCACCTCTTGGAATTCGTATGAAACTACACATTGTAGCAGCTAGTATTAAGCTTAGTCAAATTTTACCTAACAAACTCTTACAAGTTTCCCAATGGCGGTTTGCCAGAGCAGAAGTAGATATTACAATAACGAAATATAGATAAAAAAACACAGATACGAACCATCTCGTATATACACAGGAATTTGGTCTACTGAGAGAAAAATACAGATCGCATCAATCTATTTATACAGATGGTTGTAAAGATGGCGAGACAGTAGCGTGCGCTACTATCTTTAGTTCCGAAACTAAAATCTGTCGACTTCCAGGTAAAAGTTAGCTTTAAAAGGTATTGGTTCTACTATAGGAGAAAAATATGTCATATTATCAGATTTATTGTCATGCCTTCAAGCGATTGAGCGTGGAACTTCAATTCACCCCACTAGTTTGAACATTATACAATTATATGATCGTAGATTTCATCAACAGATTGGTGTTGTGTTTTGTTGAATGCCTAGCCACGTTGGCATCAAAGGAAATACTGAAGCTGATGAAATGGCTAAGACAGTGCTAGATAATGAGGCTGATCCTGTTGGAATCCCATATACCGATTCCAGATCCTCTACCTATGCTTATGCGAGAAAGCGGTTTCAATCTTTATGGGATTCTGGGGATAATAACAAACTTCATAAGTTGAAAAATTTTTTTAGGACATATTCATATGAGCAGCCAGAAATGTTTCGATCAATTAAGTCATGATCAGGCGATGTAGAATCGACTATACTCGATTAACTCACGAAGATTTACTGAAAAAGAAACCAGTCCCGATGTGTATTCCATGCCACGAAGATATTACAGTGAAACATATTCTGATCGACTATATAGATTTTAAGATTATAAGAAATTCTTTTTATCAAGCAGCTACTTTTGAAGATCTTTTTAGTCGGGTAAAAGAAGACTGTATTTTAGGTTATTTGAAAGAAATCTTTTAATAAGTTTTAATGTATGTGCATGTTTTTGTTTGTGTGTTGTGTTGATTACTTCTGGATTGGTGGGTTGTTGACTTGCTTTTGTGGGAATGCTTAGAATATTTGTTGATAGTCGCTATATAGCTGAGAAGTTGCTGATTGCTGGAAAAGAGGGAGAGAGAGAGCGAGAGAGAATTAAGATTTAACGTCGCGTTAAACCTTAATTCTCTCTCGCTCTCTCGCTCGCTCTCTCTCCCCCTCTCTCTCTCCCGCACCAATGCACATCGGATTGTTGAGGCCATGAATGATACAACCCACTTTCTCTGTATTTGAAGGGAACCCCTGATAGTCTAATTGGAACATCATGTTTAGGCAAATCTTTATAATATATACAGTGCTTACTCCCACGTTAAGTTCATGACAATATATTACAAATTCGACATTACTTTCCTTTCTGAATAGCAATATTCCTGTACGTAACGTAAACATATCTTGCTCAGTGATCTTCCCTAGATGCTCTCACGAAAAGCTATTCCATAAAATGTGGTGATAAATAGCATAAACACGACGGAAAAATACGTAGCGTGCATGAAATCTGGCGCTACCCTTCGTAGAATGTGTCTATCTCCGCTCAACGCGGGGGTAACCGGTAGTGGCCGTGTGAGCCTCGTGCTATACGATATCGCCATCGTGTTCATATGAACAATCACAACCAAGCCGTGCCACAATGTACTCTAGACACCGATTTGGAGATCCATTTGGTTGGGATAATAGCAATCAGTGATACGGATTTTACAATTGTGAAATACAAATCTTGCTCAGACCTTGCTCAGACACCTCAAAATAGGATAAAAATCTAGAAAACTCACAACATAATCATTTATGCGTATTACTGGCGGTAAGTCAACAGCTGCGGGATGACAATGCTCCTGGGGTTGAACATTATGTTTCTGGAATCCCCAAAATTCACTCTCAGTCACTTTCGACAGAAAGGAGACTTGTAAAACTTCTATAATATTCCCCACTCCCACTTCAATTCGCCGCCTCCACACCCTTCTGGACATTGGGCTGGAAAGGATCAGTTTATCTGTTATACGGCTAATATTTGCTAAGACTATTTTCTCCTAACCTGATGAATAATTACTGAAATTGAAAAAAAACAATCATCCTCTAGAGACGAACGTCCTCCACTTCTTTACGACACGGAAATGTGTCTATGCATGACGGCTGTCTATTGAATATTGGATATGGTGCTTGTATTTTAAGATTATATTAAATATTTCTCAATGGGAGATTATGTTGGTATACATGTAACACATCTTTGTCTATCTAACATTTTACCTCATTACGCTATGAAGTTACATCCATAGGATAGGAGATTCGTTTTGTTGATAAATATGCTTCAGTCCAGCGTTCTATGACAGGAAAGAGATGGAAATTTAGCCTTTGTCGAAGGTTTTATTTCCACCAATGCAGGATCATTTCCTCCCTACAAATCATCTTTGGGCTAAGACAGTGGAACAAAGTGAGATACATGTATCAACTTACCGATAACAGTGACCTTAAATCTAGAAAGTATCCCTGTATCACATTCAAACAGGCCGTCGTCCCTAGGGTATTTCAATGAATGAATTCTCAGCGAATTTCCGTTGACTACTGCGTAGCCATGTACGGAATACCCCCGCTTTGCAATTAGTTTATTTCCTCCTTGTTCTGTCTTGAACCAAAAGAAGTCACTTGCTTTGCTATAGACATTGCAGTTAAGTGTCAGCCTTTCTCCTTGCTCGCCATTCACTTCCATGATTCGTCCCGCCCATGCCATACCATATTGTAGAGATATCAATCCTGTAAAATGTGAGCCATATATATGATGTGTGATGACATATAACCTCTTTCCGTCAGTACAATGCCACTCCATTGTATATGAAAGAGTCAAATCTCAACGTAGCCGTGGACCAGTCTCCCACCTCAAAATATCATAATTTCTAATTTCTTATCAGAATAGAGACATAAAAAGGTACGACTTCTGAATTAGAGTATCATAATCTGGTACTCCGGGCTGCAAATGGTGTTGACATAAAGAGGCAAGGAAAGTATCTTTCCAAATTGGATGGTTTTCGACCACAGGCCCTCAAAACAAGAGTTTGTGGGGATCGGTGGCATTAGGGTGAAATGTCAACATATCTCTATACATAACCCATATATATAAAAATATACTCAGGGTTTGAAACGCACTTTGGATGAAACGAGAAATAAACGGTTTACCTTTGAACAAAATACATCAGCATATTCTACAATTGTCACCCTATATATTCCTGTCGTCAAATTAGTAAATTTGTACAATTTTATACCTGTGCCGGGCGATTCAAAATGCAACGTAACTGTCCATTCATTCCGGCACAGCGACATGCTCGCCCGCTTCTTTCTCAATTATGATTGGTCAGCTGATCAGTGTGTGACCCCTCTTGTCGGAGGCGTGTTGCGACTGACCAATCAGAATTGAGAAAGAAGCGGGCGAGCATGTCGGTGTGCCGGAATGAATGGACAGTTACGTTGGATTTTGAATCGCCTGGCAAAGGTATAAAATTGCACAAATTTACTAATTTGACGACGGGAATATATAGAGTGACAATTGTAGAATATGCTGATGTATTTTGTTTGGAGGTGAACCGTTTATTTCTCATTTCACCCAAAGTGCGTTTCAGACCTTGGTGTATTTTTATATAAAGCATGGGGTTATGTATAGAGACCCCATATTTCGATACTTTACCCTAATACCACCCCCCCCCCCCAACAACTTTTGTTTTGAAGGCCTGTGTTATCGACCAATGCCAATATATGAGTCGGAAATATAGCAAACATTCCCGTATATCATATTTCATAATACATGTTGCATCCTGATATTCAATTTATTGTTCAGATACCCACTTGAATGGACAAATAGCCTTTACTTCCGTATGATGATAGTCGAATATTCAATTGTTGTTACAAAGAGTGTGGATATGTTTGATAAAAGGCACGTTTTTCATAGTTTGTTTACACTTACCTATGCAGAAGAGATGGAGTAACACCGACACCTCCATTGGGAATGCGTGTGGATTAGAAACTAATGTGATAACATACTGCTATAAAATTCTCTACTTTAGTATCCTCCACTTTTTAAGCGTATGGATGATTCACAAGCTATATATTCCAATGGTAAGCAAGGAAAAGAAATTAAAAAAGATCTGGTTTTCATTTCCTCATTTATTTGTACATACTAAAATCGAATTATGTTTTATTTCGCGAAAACAATTACGTTTTTTTCACAGAATCATAGAATATGCCACATATATTTGCAGGTTGTCGGAATACAATTGATTACAAGAGAAAATGAGATCAATTATGCTCATGATTCACACGACATATATATGGATAGGTCGTTTCGCATGGTAAAATACCCATGAAACATTTTAACGGTCAGTCTCCACAGTGTGGGAACGGAAGTGAAGAGATGATGTGTGTCCTATGGCGGATAATTGATGTTTTCAGCTCTGGGGATAGTAGTAACCAAAGCCCATTTCGACTCAGTGGCGCCTCGCTGCGCATGCGCGAGAACAACAATGTGGCGGTTTTGTGGCGGTGTTCTGCGCAAGTGTGACGTCATGTATGACGTCACTTCCGGTCTGCGTGAATCGGGCGTGTGTATTCCTCCGCGGTGATGCGGTCTGGTGGTGATGCGGTCTGCCTCCGCGGACAGAAAGTAGTCCCAATTCTCCGGCATTCTCCGGCAATCTTCAGGGGCGAGAGGGGTCCCCAGTGTACCGATGGGGTAGTATGAGGTATCAATGTGAAGCATTCGTGAAGGGGCATTTGATGGGGTGGATGTGGAGTTGAAATATCGTCATTTTGCGCATGCGCGGTGGACCAAGTGTATGGAAATAGAGGTTTTTGGGGTCTAGGTGGGTCACTAGTGGTCCGATGGAGTCGAGGAAGGTATCAATGTGAAGCATATGTGAGGGGGTATCCGATGGGCTGGGTTTGGGGTTGGAATATGGTCATTCTGCGCATGCGCGGTAGACCAAGGGTATGGAATAGACGTTTTGGGATCTAGGGGAGCCCCTAATGGTCCGATGGAGTCGTATGAGGTATCAATGTGAAGCATTCGTGAAGGAGCATCCGATGGGGTGCGTGGGGGGTTGGAATATCGTCATTCTGCGCATGCGCAGTAGACAAAGTGTATGGAAATAGACGTTTTGGGATCGAGGTGGGTCCCTAATGGGCCGATGGAGTTGTATGAGGTATCAATGTGAAGCCTATGTGAGGGGGCATCCGCCTGGACTAGTGTCTCGGTCGTTGTCCACATTCTGCGCATGCGCAGACAGGGAATTGTGGGAAGAGGGTATGGAAATAGACGCTTTGGGGTCTGGGTGGGCCACGAGTGGGCCGATTGGATCGAGTGAGGTATCAGTGTGAAGCATTCGTGAGGGAGCATCCACCTGGACTAGTGCGTCGTTCGTGTTCAACATTCTGCGCATGCGCAGACAGGGAATTGTGGGAAAAGGGTATGGAAATAGACATTTTTGGGCCTAGGTGAGCCCCTAATGATCCTATGGTGTCGTATGAGGTCGTATTTTGAAGTTCTCGTGAGGAACCACCCGCCTGGACTAGTGTGTCGTTCGTGTTCAACATTCTGCGCATGCGCAGACAGGGAATTGTGGGAAAAGGGTATGGAAATAGACGTTTTGGGGTCTAGGTAAGCCCCTAATGGTCTGATGGGGTCGAGTGAGGTATCAATGTGAAGCATTCGTGAAGCAGCATCCGACTGGATGGGTGTGACGTAAAACTGATATCATTCTGCGCATGCGCAGTATACCAAGTATATGGAAATAGACATTTTGGCGCTGACATGGGTCACTATGGGTCCGATGGAGTCGTCTGAGGTCTTATTTTGAAGCTCTCGTAGAGGAGCATCCGACTGGACGCATGGTTCGTCCGTGTTCAATGGTCTGCGCATGTGCAGTCTGGCCGTAGGATAGAAAGCAGGCATTTTGGGGATGCGTGGGGGTGTGTTTGACCCACCACTATGGGTCCATGGTTGTGGTTTGGTGGTGTGGGTTCTGCGCACAGTCGTCACTTCCGGGTTTCACAAAAACTACCTCCGAACCCAGAAGAGTTCTAATTTTCCCTTAGACGTAGGGTCCGGGTTTTCCCCGGCCCGGCCCGGACCGGCCGGGCCGGCCGCCTGCGCGGGTGATCCGGAAGTGTGCAAGGGCACTATATCACATCGGGGTATATATTTCATCCAAGTATAGCGGATAGCGGTTGTCGTGAATAACAACAAGTTCAGCAATGTTTATACAGTTTATCATCCTCAATGTTACATCATACCCAGACTGGGGGAGCCGCCCTGGGTATGTTTAATATGTTCACAGCAAAACAAATTGAAATATCAAACACCATGTTTTATTATTTAACGCACCGTCACATTTAATGTTTACTGAGCTCAAGTCAACGATCAGCATGTAGACATAGAGAGTATATACGGCATGTTACGCTATTCATCAGTGCAAGGGTGACGCATTCAGCCGATGGGGGTGGTCGATCAGCTTGGTAACAAAGAACGTAACATTGGTGACCCTCTCTACGGCCCATTGTCTCTTGGGGCGTTGGCGATGTGCCCATCTCAAGGGATCCACGGTGTCCAGTTTCTCCAGCATCGTCTCTAGCGACGCCCGGTTAATGATGGTGAACGGCTGGTCAAACACATGGCTGTTATTACTGGCATAATAATACCGTAACTGGTCCGTCTCTTTGTGACGTAAGATGTACCCGAAAGCGACATTCAATTTGAAGACCGTAGCTTGGTCATTGAAGATGGCTTCCACGTAGCTCGGTAGACGGGTGAGGTCGGTCAGTGGGAAATTGTAGATATCTGGAATGGGGCGATCACGGTGGAAAACGTGCCGTATCATGGGCCATTGGCGCCGATAGATGTCATTCATTGGATGGGCGTCCTGTAACAGATCGCTAGGAATATCCACTGCATCTTCCAGAAAATGTTCGATGTCGTCAGGCGTATGACTGGCAACAGTAATGCTAGGGACTGGCTGGATATCTAGGCTCTTCTGAACTGTGGGTATAGGCGGGCTCTCTATGATCGCATCACCATTGGCATTTGTCTCCCCGGGCTCATCTTCACTGGGTCTGACCCTCCTGGGTGCCTCTTTAGTGGGAAGTTGTCGCCCAAACCGTAGAGACGGGGTATGAATCAAACGCTGATGCCGTCTTACCTGACTGGGTCGTTTGAAGAGTTGACCACATTCATTACATTATTCCGTCGCGCCCTCGTGGAATGAGCTTTCGTGGCGCAGTAAAGGATCCTCCCGATAAAATGACCGTGCGCAGGTTATACAAGTATACCGTGCGCCGTGATATCTACCCCCATGTGTTTAGTGATTATGTTTTCCACCATGGGCAGATCACATATATCGGCCACATGCTGCATCTCATCAACGATATGGATACGGTGCTGCAGAAGCTTAGCTCGGTGGGATGGCTCCATGAATGTTGGCTCCACTGTTAAGACAAGTAGCTCCTCTCGTCAGATAGGCTCAGGCTGGTGAGGTTCAGGCAAGTAGCCCCTCTCGTCAGATAGGCTCAGGCTGGTCAGGCAGGCTCAGGCTGGTCAGGCCAAGCAGGCCAATGATTGCAGCAATGCCATAAAAATTCACACTTTTATACACCTACATAGAAGTACCCGGATGCAGGTGCGGACGTGAAGTGCCCGGATGAAAGACACGGACGTCACCGAAAAGACACGGACGTCACCGAAAAGACACGGGCGTCACCGAAAAGATCCTACCCCTCAAGACCCTCATACATACCGGGATGCAGGCGCGGACGTCACCGAAAAAAACTCCCACAGTCAACTCACCACATATAGTCGCACCCTCAAGACCCTCATACATACCCCGATGCAGGCGCAGACGTACAGTGCCCGGATGAAAGATACGGACGTCAGCGACATTCTGGGGAAAACCCCACAGACAGGTCACTACATGCATTCCTATCATGTTTCCTACTGGTTCCTCCAGCGTGGATGTGCTGTGATGGAGGGGCTAATAAAAGGATTGACCTGTAATGTTTGTTGTTGTTGCTCTCATTTTGGACTAACCAATCAGAATAGTACGTATCACGGACTACACCCGTAGAGCTACGTCTAGGCGCGCATGTGTGACATGATCTATAAAACACGTCCCTCTGGATCCCACACCCCCATTCCTACGGTTACAGAGCCATGACGGACACCCATCCCTATGCGACTCGCATTTTACAGCATGCCACCGTGGTTAATTCACTCACGGGTTACCGAGCAGTGGTTCGGTCCATGTTTGCAGATGGCGACGACAACGAAGGGCGACGCCAGATCCTGAAAGAGTTCATAGAAGCCGTCCTCGACAGAGTGCACACGATGGAGAGGTGTGCTATCACTCACCACTACTGGTTTTTGTCGATATATTTTGATACACAGACTATAAAATTCTGAAATTATGGTATGTTGGCCACCTATTTTTTGGATAAATACTAAAATAGTAGACTTCAAATAAGCAGGATTTGATTTTTACAGCGAAATTGGTTCAGTTGGCCTGTCTAAATGCATGTTAAGAGTCAACGGCTCAGTCAAGCGAAACATCGCATTCCTTTTGCCTAACACAAATATGACCAATCATCCATGGCGAATACCCCTCTTCAACACACATATAAGTTAATGACAGTTATAATTAAAAATTAATTGCCGTCTGAAATTCGAGAGAAGAGTCAAAAAGACTTTTTGATAACAACTTGTTTATTACTAACATCTTTGTTTTAATTCGAGTGACATTATACAGGAGATTATGTATGTTTATGTAGAATCTCGAACTAGAATACGACAATGCTAATAAAACAGACAGCGGTAATTTATAATTCAAGGCCAATTGTGCACATTAAAGAAATAAGATTCGTAATTTCTCAAAATTTACTTACAACCGTTTTTCAAGCCTTTGCTCCAGAAAAAGATATGCATGAAATTGTTCACATCGGTGTAACTTAATCACGTACTGTGTAATCATGATTTTCATCCCGCAGTCGATCGATTGGTAAACAGGGTGAAGTTTATTTTGGAAAAGTAATGTACGTTGTGACCAGACTATCCATTAATTTGATATAAAGGCTGTTTAGTATGAGGTTATATAGAGCTACCACCGCTCAACATGTGCTGATACAAACGAATCTTCCTGTATGGTGTTGTGTAAACACTAAATGACTTAAATCTGTAAGCTCCGTGATTTACACCTGACCACGAATTGTATTCTGTTCTCTGTCTTGTTTATTCTGCAAATTGGACCTGTGTAACATTACATCAGATAAACTAGCTCGCAGAAATGTAACATGCTGACAGTGATTATATAAATATATAGGTTACTGTGTCTAACTACACGCATAGAATAAACTGCTGGTAAAGAACGAATCCACGTCATTTCGGCATGTGATATTTCGGTAAGCGATATTCCGGCACCCGATATTTGGGCACGCGACATTTCGGCACTAAGTGAAGAGTACGACATTTCGGCACGCGACATTCGGCACCTTTTTTACAGGCCAAATTATACTGAAAATTAAGATTTTCACATCTTCTATTAACATTTGACTAACATATGAACAAACCATTTTGAGGGTTACGAAGTTGTAGTCTTTTGTCGGGAATATCGGCGAGATTTCGGCAAAATCACAAGTATTGAGGTACATAATGTGATCTGTTTATATGTTGAATATATGTTACAAAAAGAATGTGACATTCATATTTTTAGCCAAATTTGGCCTGAGAAGAGGGTGCCGAAATGTCGCGTGCCGGAATGTCGTGTGTCAAAATGTCGCGTGTCAAAATGTTCTGATACCGTAAAACTCATTCCCAGCCATTGTTGGTCTGACGGAGGTACGGGGTATACAGACATGCATGGTGAAGCAGTACTCATCAAGTTGAACACCGCAAAATTACAGCCCCCGCCCTGGCTGAATATATATATATTGAATCGAGTGTAGGACAAAATCCTCCAGGGACAAAACCCCCATCACATATTATTTTCTGTGCTACTTCAGCAAGAAAACGAATAAAACATGGTAAACGATAACATCTCAAGACAATGTTATTTCATATTTTATGATCTTTTATTACTTCCGTAGCCTGTTCTTAGATACATGATCAATAATTTAAACAAAACAAAGTAAATAAAATCTAAAATGACATGCACTTCTCAAGGTACAGTTTTTATCTACTATCACTGGGACAACATGAAGCACATTTAAAAGCAGATTAGTTCGTTGAGTGCGATTTACAATTTATATCAAAAGCAAGTCCGCTTTCATGTGTCAGAAGATGCTTAAGTACAATATTATAATATAGCTTAAATACACGAAGAAAATGATAAGAACAATTCCGATCGTAAAGAATTAGATTTTTATAAATTATTAAATTGAAAATTTATAAATTCTATCAGAAATTCGGTCTGAATGGCTATTTCCATATTAAGTGAGTGTTTTGTCCAATTTTCCTATTTTGGTAGTTTTGGTCGTGGGGGTTTTGTCCGTGGGGGCCAGCCTGAATCATGTAGCCAACATTATATTCATATACATTGCTTGTCAGGATGAATGTTTGGACTGGGAAACGTCTGTTAACCATGCATGCGCCTTCCCAGGAGAGGGATCATCCATTCTCCGTTGTACATGGAGACTGGGGTGCCTGGCTCATTGTCGAACATTTACTCAGGGAGATGATGAAACAAGAGGAACATCATAATCTAAAATAAAGTCGAACTATTTGAATTTCATATAGTATTGAGCAATATGACACGAAGTTATATGTTATGCTATGTATCTATTCCACTTATCAGATGGTACAATTTTGTTCGTAATTTTGTGGCTAATATAAACGAAACATTCTATTCACTTTTACAATACAAATTTCGCATTGTATCCGGGTAATGCAAATGTTGATGACAATTCTACGATGTCCCTTATAAGACAGGCATTTTCTCTTTTTTTTTCGTTTTTTAGTTGTTCAATGATTATGGGATAATTATAGCATAGATAAAAAAAGGATCAATTATAGATTTTAAAAAAAATCATATCACAGCATCAAGCTAGGAATAAATTAATGTTATCTCATGTGTGTGTCCGTGACCACGCTGCGACTGCTATGTGATGCAATGTTCACACTGGACAGATACAGGAAAAAATGTTGTGTTTGATAAACACGGACTTGGGTCAGTTATCATCTCTCGTGTTTACAGATATATTTATTTGTAGTGAACATTTTTCTACGCTAAAACTCAACAATAATCTCTTCCATTATATACAACCATACTTAGCAAAAAAAAAATCCATTTTTTATTATTGTAATAACAAGTGCAGAGAGGATGGGTAGTTGGAAATCAGAGTATAAAATCTTAATTAACATTTGAAAAATGTCACATAGTTCGACATACCAATGTCAACTTTCTGGGTTTTTTTCACCCAGTTTCTTTTGGATGGCAGTCTGTGTATTCTGATGACTCATTCGGACTGATTAGATCTATAATCCGCGAGTAAGGGACGGGGTGTGACGAAGAGGTGCATTCTACGTTTTCGTTCGTTATTTTAATTTTCCTTCAGTGATGAAATATTACATTCTGCTGAAAGCTTTGCTGTATGTATGAAGCCTAATTTCGATGAGAATTTCGAATAAAATTTAACAAAATGTTATTCATATCTATATACTAGATCTCTGAACTTAAATATTTGAAAGTATCCCAATATGATTTGCGATTACGGATTTAAAAAATAATTATCCTTCATACGTAATTTGCAGAAATATTCTCTGCATTATCCGTATAGAAAAACAAAAAAAGTGTGACAAATTATGGCGAGAGAGACGATTAATAATCATAGACAGAAGCAGACAGAACCATTCCTACATGTCATCACAACATATCAGATAGTGGAGTCTATAATTAAAACAGGAACACAACTTGGCTGGATGGTTCTCTAAACTTATTATACTCATATTCACTCGGTTTATTCACCCATGAGAATAGAATTTAAGTATATTACAAATAACAATCTCGTGTTGCGATTCTTGCTGTTTGTATTTGATCAAATGTAAGTTATTAACTCGCCACACTCTGCGATTGGGATGACGGGAGTTCTATTGCGGAGGAGAGGTGGCTTTGAAGGAGGGGTCGGATGTAGTCTACGTTTTAGTTTTCTGCGCCAAATTACATTCTATATAGAAGCCTTTTTCGATATAATAAAAGATATATTATTAGTAAATACTTTTTTAAAAACTATTACTCAAATATCTTTACCAAGTCTCTGCATTAGTACAGTAATCTAGTCACCTTAATTGAATATATGAAATATCCCAAAATGTGATGTTATTGCTACAAAACAACATCCGATTTTTCCGACTGTATTCTCGATATTATCCGTATATAAAATACCCAGTTATCTTCTGTTGTGTTTAATAAGAGAAAGCAAACAAAATACAGCAGGAGACAAGCGAAAATTTAAAAAGGGATGTCAGCTGCGTAGCCTGTATACTTTTATGCATGCGCAGTGCATCGTGGAAGCGAGACCTGAGTCGTCCAGTTACCTGTATCAGCAAAATACAATAGAAAGACTGATGTCGGCTTCTTATCGGCTGGGAATCCGTTTTCAGCCATGTCAACCCATCAGGAGGCCGACAATTCCGCTACTGGTCGGGCACAACGATAAGATGTAATTTTATCTTCCAGGCTGAATAACTGAAGGATTCGCCGCGGTGTCCATGTTAGGATTAGCAAAATTTCGCCAGACAGGATTACGAGCGATCAACATCCAGCGTTGAGGCGGGGATGACCGAGAAGCTTATCGGGATTTCGGCTCATTCGGACCGACGGGCGGTCGCGAATGACTCGTAATATCTCCACTCTATATGGGAGACAACGATTTCAATGGTGTTTCACTTACCCACGTTAGTCCCTGAGCTACCGATTTTATATAGATAGATCCAACAGTGGTAATGGAGAGCGAATCGAATCAAACTCTGACTCAGTGTTATATGAATTAGTAGTCAGACTCTTTAGTCAGTAGTGCATACTCTCAGCACTCTTAATCAGTTATATGGTCTTAGCGGCCGTAGTCATTGGTGAGAGTTGACCCACCACTTCTTACGCTGGTATTACTGACAAAGTGCAGCCATAGTGAAAAGCTTTACTCACACAGAATGTTGACACCAGCTGTCATAAAACTCGTTCCTTCGCTGTTGTTGGCAGTACATGTATACACTCCAGCATCAGATCTGAGAACTCGGAAGATGACGCTCGTGCCATTGCTGTCAGCTTGATTCTTGTACCCATTATCGTCGGAACTCCAAGTAATCGTCGCTATGGGATTGCTATCAACTAAGCATCTTAGCTGCAGCTCATCCCCTTCCTCAGCAACCAATGTTCGATGAGCTATATTTATTTCGGGTTTGTCTACAACGAGAGTTCACAGCTTTACATCCATCGTATGGAAACACAATTATTTCCAACATTCGGCTAAACTTGCTTCTAGCAGATTTGTGTGGCCTTAATTTATGAAATTTAATTAGACATAACACATTTTCGCATACTTTGAGTTATCCAGTGTCGGCGAGTAAGATACGAGAATTTTCCTGTTTTCTGGCGAAAATACCCCACGACCGCGAGAGTGGAGCATTTTGGCAGTCTCGAGCGGGAATCGAACAAGCGACACCCAGAGTATGGCACCTAATCGCCAGAACTATATGTCGGCGATCTAAACCACCCGGTCAACGGGCCTCCCACAAAAAAATAGGAGGTAGCAGACCGGTAGTCTTGAAAGCGACCATACTGTACCCCTCTGATGTTTCTGTACTCTGGGAGTCAATGATTCGAATCCCGCTCGGGGCTCAACCAATTTTCTGCACTAGAATCTGTGTTATACTAAGATAGTGTAATCCTAAAATAATACTGTTATACGATCACTTTCTAAATGAAAAAAAAAATTCTTTATATTTTACATGGTCTGACAGATAAATGATTAATATTGTCCTTGCCTTGTCTTTTGTCTCATATGTGTACTTAACAATGACTGCATGGACCGGTCGAGGATTTCTCCTACAAAGTTATACAAAGCACTGTCGCTGACTTTTGTAGAATGCCATCTTAAATTGTCACCTATTTCTATTTCTCACTTATACGAACAGCATGATGAAAAATCGCCCATTGGATACGTGGTTTCATGAATAAAATACATTATTAGAGACTGCCCATAACGGCATAATCCGACGGCATGATCCAATACACTGATATTCTGCCTGCATTATACCGATATACATCGGAAGGACGGTCATCAGCATCGGATAGATGTTTCCTGCTCTCACTGGCAATATTGCACACCTGCTTATATTTTCGCCCCTCAGCAAAGATAATGCCACAGATATGCAAACATTGGAATTACACTATTTAACTGAAATCCAAAAACTAGGCAATATCGTACAATGGGAACCTAGAACGGCGTAATATGACAAGGGAGGCCATACGATCAAAACACTGATATTTTGGCTACAACATATCCTGGCTACAACATATCCAGCCAGGGACAGGCAAGGACCACTATTGGTTGCTACATACAGTGGTCCAAGGATCCAATCCAGGTACAAGAGCCAACTCCTATTTAGTATTTATTATTCAATATTGGGTATTCAAATTCATATTATTTTGTGTCAGAATTATGCTCATGGCTCCTGTCACCTTTCAAATGGTTTTGATACTGTGCCAAATAAATTGGAACTCTTCTGCACGGGGAGATCAATTTAGTCTATGCATCGAGGTTTTGGTTGTGCAAAAATGCCAGTCCGGGATATACACAATTATGATTCCGAGTTAGTGGTTTTAATTCAGTGGACAAATTGAACTGGATTTGGACCAGTGTGCCTTTCTCTTCATCTATAAAGTTAATGTAGCCTACTATACTTTCATAATTATGAACAACGAGCAAGTTTTCCATCACTTTCTACGCAGTCTGGGTCAACCATAGGTCACGCGAGACACCTATTTGTGCCTTCATATATGAAGAGTTTCACTGTTTTATCATCTCGAAACACTAGGATTCAATAGCGGGTAAAAGTGCAAATGACTTACATCTGACATCCAAGACAGTTGACGCTGTAAAGCTGCCACCTTTATTGCAAGCTTCGCATTTTAAATATTTTCCGTTCATCCATTTCTCGGTTGTTATTGTTATACCGCTTTCGTTTTGATGAGGTTGTACTACTTGTTTTGCAACCGGACGACCGTCAAGTGACCATTTGAAGATTGGTGACGGGTTCCCTCCAAATGACAAACATTTGAATCGGCGCACTTGTCTGCCTGGTTCGGAAGCCATGCTGTCCTCAATTGAAACATTTTTCACAGGTACTGCAAAAGGTAGGAGAAAATTATTCCACACGTTATATTTGTTCTTCGCTCGTTAATGGTGTAATAGCGCAAACTACACAACTGCATCGTGTGTCACGATAAAATTATGAGCACAGGTGTGACGGAAACGGTGGCATCATGCATCCAGTGTCCGGGGGACACTCGCGTCTAGACGTAAGACACTAAGATCTGGATTTAATTGTCCGTCGGGCTTGATTTGGATGTCCTGGGACACTGGCTTCCAGGAGACGAAAGTTCTAACCTGGAACCCAGTGTCCGTCTCGATTACTACTTCCGATTTTCCATCCAGTTTACCCGTGAACATGTTTACCAGAGAGTAGTATAGAAAGGGAAGTTACGGCGTTATTGACCTACTTCCGACATATGGCGCCAACAGATCATTTCCGTCTGATCTTTGTGAAGTCACGTCCGGTTCCGGTCATGTGACATAAAGTGACATTTAACCCTGCGCATGATTTCCGCTATTGTGCGCATTTCCACTATTGTGCACTTCCGATTACGTGACCGGAACCGGGAGTGACCTAACAAAGGTCAGCCTGAAGTGACCTGTTGACGTCACCGGTTGTAAGTAGGTCAATAACGCCCTAAGCCCCTCTCTCTCTGTCTCTCCCTCCTACTCAGGAGGTGAGTGAGGACGAAAATGAAATGAAAAAAACAAGATAATTTTAACAGAAAATCTTGAAATTTATGCTAAGAAATAGCCAGGTAAGACTGCATCACACGTAAGGGCTTTTCCTTGTGCTTTTGCGCCTCTTTGCTTATCCGATGGGAGCTTGTTCACCACAGTGAAGAAGTGAGTGAGTGAGTAGGATTTAACGTCGTTTTCAACATTTTTTCAGTCATATCACGACGGTGTACATGTGCCAGAACACGAGAGTGTCCACAGTTCCTATTATGCTGGGCACTGATCAGCCCAGCCAGTACAGCACCCGGTCACCCATCCAAGTATTGACCGAGCTCAACGCTGCTTAACTTCGGTGATCTGACGAGAACCGGTGTGCCCAACGTGATGCGTCGTACCCCTACAGTGAAGAATACAACATATTGGCGAGCATATGTTACAACAAGTCAACACGAGAAATAACACGTTCTTCTGTTTCCACGAATGCAAGTCGCGATATGTAATTGTTCTATAAAGGTGTGGAAGCTGCCATTCAGTGGGGTAACTAGGCCACTACTTGTATTCTTTTAACGGCATATTCCGTGGGTCTTCCAAAGACGGGGTCAAATTTGCATGTTTTCTATATATCTTGGACTATTTCATGCAAACAATTCCTTGTTTAACCCTACCAGGCCTGCGGGAGGGACATTCGACACCCCCCCCCCCACCAAACTTTCGGCGCAATCTCCGGAAGACAAAAAATTGAGAGCTGACACTCCGTGAATTTGTAGTTTATCATATTGGGGTCATTTGAAGTCTATTTACATAACCTCCAGAGCAGAGGATCACGGGTAAAATTTATCATGCATTTTTTTGGGGGAAAAATTACATGAATAAAATTTTCGCAAAATTTGATCAAAAATCGATTTACTCTGCTGTTTAAACGTTGTAAACGTTTCCAAGAGTTTTGTTTGGTTTTCGTTGAAAAACAAAATGATAAAATCAATTATGGCGACGTTACTAGAAATGACAAAAATGTAAAGAAAACATGTGATAAACTAAAATCTGTTTATAGAAAATAGGCGAAAATCAAGAACATCCCTAATGAATGCAGAAAATGTAATAAAAAAAATGAAAAAAAGATCGATGTCCCCTATGGGCCACCCTTATCCAATCTTGGATGGAATAGGCAAATATACCCGGTGTTTGTCACGAATACACCATTAGTTTGCGAGCGCCTTAGGTTGAACTACCGGTAATGTATACATATTAGCCATATATAAAGTCTACAAAATATATTAATTGCGGGTCACAAGGACTCACTTTTCGCATTTCTATGTAAATGAGTTATACCAAAAAAGAATACAAAGATAAACAAACAAAGATAAAACTCATAATAAATATATTCACTTTCAATGATCAAAACAACGGAATTTTGTTGGCACACTGCTACCAGATAATTCCCTTGAGCAGCTCGACGTATGGAACGTTCCAGCAGAATATTCCTCAACATAACGAAGAAATATTCCTTACTATGTTAAGGAATTTCCTTAACCCTACCTGGCCTGGGGGGGACAGAAAGTGCCCCCCTAGTGAACTTTTCTCTGCTGCTCCGAAACGACAAAACCGAGGAGGCTGAAACTTGGTGACTTTTAAGTTTATCTTATTGGGGTCATTTTGAGCCTATTTTTGTATACCCCCGAGCAGAGGATCATGGGTAAATTCAAGATGGCGGCCATGTGGTATCCGCGAAAGTCGTGTTTTCAATAGTTCGCTCCATTTCTTCACATTTTCCTTGCCTAAAAGGCCTTGAAAGTATTTTATTTATCAAAACTAATTATTCTCTATTTTATTAGATTTTTTTGGAGAGAAAAATCGGAAAAATGAAAATTTCGAAAAATCAACCCCAAAAAGGTCGGAAAATGGCTTCCGAGCGTCACTGTGACGTCATCATGGCGGCCATCTTGGATTTTTTTACATTTCTCGGTAGAGCTTGAACTCAAGATACTGTGTGGTAAGTGTCAGCGCTCTAGCCTTAGTGGTAGAGAAAATATATAGAGGGGGGCACTTTCCGCCCCACCCCCCCAGGCTGCGATACACCCCCAAATCGCCCAGGCCAGATAGGGTTAACATGCTACGGGATATTCCTTATTGAATTTTAAGGAATATTCCGCCGGTGTAATAGTCGGGGAATATTCCTTAAATTTTAAGAATTTTTCTTTTCAGTGTACTCAATATAATCCATTAATTTCGCAGATGTGCCATATGTGAATGCAGTAATCAGATGCATGTAGATGTTGTGGCAATTTTTATTTTGCATTTATGTTATGTTTTATTTATTTGATTATTTCTTAATGTGGTTAATGTGGAAACAAATTAAAACTTATATTTTATGGTATGCTCCTATGCAAACAAATGACCCGATCCTACTTCAAGAACGGCGAGTCAGCTTGAAATGTCTGGAGAGATCGTTCAGGATATCTCGCATTCGGAAGATACGGACCGAATATGAAAAGACACTGAGCATTATATTTGCATATCGTAAAATATTCCAATTTCGCCCTGACTATGCGAGAAGTTGTAAGTAGTACCATCGGACAAGCGTGGTCATTTTAGAGTAGCATTAATTATAACAGTAATAGAGATCTCCGACATGACAATTTCCTCAATATTTGCTGATGTCAGAAACGTGATATACATTTTCGTTAGATATCTCAATATCTCGTGTTTTTCCTGATTTCGCAACATTCACAAAATCATATGTGTGCAAAAATTAACCCAGCGCGGAAAGAAGGATTCCTAGTACTTCTATACCGTGTTCTACGACATTTTGAAGATGTATGGCGGCCCATATATGACCTGCTATTTTTCCAGTTTTGTGTTATTTTTTTAGTTCTAGGGTTGCTTCTTTTGGTTTAGTTTTCACTCGAATGGAAACTTTCCAGTCACCTGGGTGAAACGGTTTTCACTGGGTGGAAACGTTTTCACCGGGGTGAGAAGATTTTCACCTGGGTAAAAACAGGATTTCACCCGTGTTAAAACATGTTTCCACCAGTGTGATAACGTTTGCGCCCAGGTGAAAACCTTTTCACCCCGGTGAAAACGTTTGCACGTGGGCGGAGAGAAAGGAGTGAAAGAATCCCCTCCCCCACCTCATCCAAAGTGAACACAAATTTATATACAAAACTAAAATTAATAGCATATCGTATATGGGCCACCGT
Organism: Hanleya hanleyi; assembly: GCA_036873755.1. Taxonomy (NCBI): domain Eukaryota; kingdom Metazoa; phylum Mollusca; class Polyplacophora; order Lepidopleurida; family Hanleyidae; genus Hanleya; species Hanleya hanleyi. Next base: position 32,475 of record JAVTVY010008571.1, read on the forward strand.
AAATATGTATATTGACTTAAATACATAAAATTATTTTTGTCTAAAAAAAATATATAGTTAACAAAGATGCGACGGTATAACTTTACAAGACGTACTAAAGCTGTACATGAGAAATGCAGAAAATCAAACATTTTCAACTGATCCCGACTAGGATCGAACCCACAATCTTACCTTCTGCTGTACTGTCCACCGTCTATGCCTTTACCCACTGCACCACCGATTTGCTGGCCGAACCTCTGTTCAGAATTTCTAGTCTTTACTATTCCTTTAGTTTCATATATAGGTCAACCGGACTCTCTAGAATGCCGGACTCTGAGGACTTCCATAGCTGTGGAAGCGCCCATAGTCCGCCAGATGCCATGGTCCGGACCCTATATATATTAGAAGGGACATCCCTGTCTAGATTTCAGTGACCCGGACACCAACGATATCAGGACCCTGCTTTCTACTGTTTCCGAGGGAGGACTTTCGTATCTGGATCTGGGTGCCCTTCGGGCACCCAGATCCAGATGCCATGGTCCCCGGACCCTCATATCTGGCGGACCGCGGCTGCTTCCACACCGGCATTAAACAGAATGTACATCGAGATCTCCCGCACCGAGTGGAGAGGAGACCAGCAGACGTTTCTTAATTTATATCGACCACTTATTCGTTCTAAGCTTCATTATGGCTGTATTGTTTACAACGGTGCAAGCAAGTCAAACGTGACAAAACTAGCTTCTATTCTCCATCAAGGACTAAAACTTTTCCCCGCAGCGTTCAGAACATCCCCTAATGAAAGCTTAAACGTCGAAGCAAATGAATCTCCTTCGAACTTCGGAGAATTAACTAGCACTGCAATATATCACAAAATAGCGATATAATCGCTAAAATCCTGCATAGAACTGTGTTTTCAACCTCCAATACGTAGATTTATATTTAAAGAAACCCTCCATTATTCCACCTCTTGGAATTCGTATGAAACTACACATTGTAGCAGCTAGTATTAAGCTTAGTCAAATTTTACCTAACAAACTCTTACAAGTTTCACAATGGCGGTTTGCCAGAGCAGAAGTAGATATTACAATAACGAAATATAAATAAAAAACACAGATACGAACCATCTCGTATATACACAGGAATTTGGTCTACTGAGAGAAAAATACAGATCGCATCAATCTATTTATACAGATGGTTGTAAAGATGGCGAGACAGTAGCGTGCGCTACTATCTTTAGTTCCGAAACTAAAATCTGTCGACTTCCAGGTAAAAGTTAGCTTTAAAAGGTATTGGTTCTACTATAGGAGAAAAATATGTCATATTATCAGATTTATTGTCATGCCTTCAAGCGATTGAGCGTGGAACTTCAATTCACCCCACTAGTTTGAACATTATACAATTATGTTGGCATCAAAGGAAATACTGAAGCTGATGAAATGGCTAAGGCAGTGCTAGATAATGAGGCTGATCCTGTTGGAATCCCATATACCGATTCCAGATCCTCTACCTATGCTTATGTGAGAAAGCGGTTTCAATCTTTATGGGATTCTGGGGATAATAACAAACTTCATAAGTTGAAATTTTTTTTTAGGACATATTCATATGAGCAGCCAGAAATGTTTCGATCAATTAAGTCATGATCAGGCGATGTAGAATCGACTATACTCGATTAACTCACGAAGATTTACTGAAAAAGGAACCAGTCCCGATGTGTATTCCATGCCACGAAGATATTACAGTGAAACATATTCTGATCGACTGTATAGATTTTAAGATTATAAGAAATTCTTTTTATCAAGCAGCTACTTTTGAAGATATTTTTAGTCGGGTAAAAGAAGACTGTATTTTAGGTTATTTGAAAGAAATCTTTTAATAAGTTTTAATGTATGTGCATGTTTTTGTTTGTGTGTTGTGTTGATTACTTCTGGATTGGTGGGTTGTTGACTTGCTTTTGTGGGAATGCTTAGAATATTTGTTGATAGTCGCTATATAGCTGAGAAGTTGCTGATTGCTGGAAAAGAGGGAGAGAGAGAGCGAGAGAGAATTAAGATTTAACGTCGCGTTAAACCTTAATTCTCTCTCGCTCTCTCGCTCTCTCGCTCGCTCTCTCTCCCTCTCTCTCTCTCCCGCACCAATGCACATCGGATTGTTGAGGCCATGAATGATACAACCCACTTTCTCTGTATTTGAAGGGAACCCCTGATAGTCTAATTGGAACATCATGTTTAGGCAAATCTTTATAATATATACAGTGCTTACTCCCACGTTAAGTTCATGGCAATATATTACAAATTCGACATTACTTTCCTTTCTGAATAGCAATATTCCTGTACGTAACGTAAACATATCTTGCTCAGTGATCTTCCCTAGATGCTCTCACGAAAAGCTATTCCATAAAATGTGGTGATAAATAGCATAAACACGACGGAAAAATACGTAGCGTGCATGAAATCTGGCGCTACCCTTCGTAGAATGTGTCTATCTCCGCTCAACGCGGGGGTAACCGGTAGTGGCCGTGTGAGCCTCGTGCTATACGATATCGCCATCGTGTTCATATGAACAATCACAACCAAGACGTGCCACAATGTACTCTAGACACCGATTTGGAGATCCATTTGGTTGGGATAATAGCAATCAGTGATACGGATTTTACAATTGTGAAATACAAATCTTGCTCAGACCTTGCTCAGACACCTCAAAATAGGATAAAAATCTAGAAAACTCACAACATAATCATTTATGCGTATTACTGGCGGTAAGTCAACAGTTGCAGGATGACAATGCTCCTGGGGTTGAACATTATGCTTCTGGAATCCCCAAAATTCACTCTTAGTCACTTTCGACAGAAAGGAGACTTGTAAAACTTCTATAATATTCCCCACTCCCACTTCAATTCGCCGCCTCCACACCCTTCTGGACATTGGGCTGGAAAGGATCAGTTTATCTGTTATACGGCTAATATTTGCTAAGACTATTTTCTCCTAACCTGATGAATAATTACTGAAATTGAAAAAAAACAATCATCCTCTAGAGACGAACGTCCTCCACTTCTTTACGACACGGAAATGTGTCTATGCATGACGGCTGTCTATTGAATATTGGATATGGTGCTTGTATTTTAAGATTATATTAAATATTTCTCAATGGGAGATTATGTTGGTATACATGTAACACATCTTTGTCTATCTAACATTTTACCTCATTACGCTATGAAGTTACATCCATAGGATAGGAGATTCGTTTTGTTGATAAATATGCTTCAGTCCAGCGTTCTATGACAGGAAAGAGATGGAAATTTAGCCTTTGTCGAAGGTTTTATTTCCACCAATGCAGGATCATTTCCTCCCTACAAATCATCTTTGGGCTAAGACAGTGGAACAAAGTGAGATACATGTATCAACTTAACAGTGACCTTAAATCTAGAAAGTATCCCAGTATCACATTCAAACAGGCCGTCGTCCCTAGGGTATTTCAATGAATGAATTCTCAGCGAATTTCCGTTGACTACTGCGTAGCCATGTACGGAATACCCCCGCTTTGCAACTAGTTTATTTCCTCCTTGTTCTGTCTTGAACCAAAAGAAGTCACTTGCTTTGCTATAGACATTGCAGTTAAGTGTCAGCCTTTTTCCTTGCTCGCCATTCACTCCCATGATTCGTCCCGCCCATGCCATACCATATTGTAGAGATATCAATCCTGTAAAATGTGAGCCATATATATGATGTGTGATGACATATAACCTCTTTCCGTGAGTACAATGCCACTCCATTGTATATGAAAGAGTCAAATCTCAACGTAGCCGTGGACCAGTCTCCCACCTCAAAATATCATAATTTCTAATTTCTTATCAGAATAGAGACATAAAAAGGTACGACTTCTGAATTAGAGTATCATAATCTGGTACTCCGGGCTGCAAATGGTGTTGACATAAAGAGGCAAGGAAAGTATCTTTCCAAATTGGATGGTTGTCGACCACAGGCCCTCAAAACAAGAGTTTGCGGGGGGGGGGGGTCGGTGGTATTAGGGTGAAATGTCGAAATATGGGGTCTCTATACATAACCCCATGCTATATATGAAAATACACCAGAGTCTGAAACGCACTTTGGATGAAACGAGAAATAAACGGTTTACCTTTGAACAAAATACATCAGCATATTCTACAATTGTCACCCTATATATTCCTGTCGTCAAATTAGTAAATTTGTGCAATTTTATACCTTTGCCGGGCGATTCAAAATGCAACGTAACTGTCCATTCATTCCGGCACAGCGACATGCTCGCCCGCTTCTTTCTCAATTATGATTGGTCAGCTGATCAGTGTGTGACCTCTCTTGTCGGAGGCGTGTCGCGACTGACCAATCAGAATTGAGAAAGAAGCGGGCGAGCATGTCGGTGTGCCGGAATGAATGGACAGTTACGTTGGATTTTGAATCGCCTGGCAAAGGTATAAAATTGCACAAATTTACTAATTTGACGACGGGAATGTATAGAGTGACAATTGTAGAATATGCTGATGTATTTTATTTGGAGGTGAACCGTTTATTTCTCATTTCACCCAAAGTGCGTTTCAGACCTTGGTGTATTTTTATATAAAGCATGGGGTTATGTATAGAGACCCCATATTTCGATACTTTACCCTAATACCACCCCCCCCCCCCCCCCCAACAACTTTTGTTTTGAAGGCCTGTGTTATCGACCAATGCCAATGTATGAGTCGGAAATATAGCAAACATTCCCGTATATCATATTTCATAATACATGTTGCATCCTGATATTCAATTTATTGTTCAGATACCCACTTGAATGGACAAATAGCCTTTACTTCCGTATGATGATAGTCGAACATTCAATAGTTGTTACAAAGAGTGTGGATATGTTTAATAAAAGGCACGTTTTTCATAGTTTGTTTACACTTACCTATGCAGAAGAGATGGAGTAACACCGACACCTCCATTGGGAATGCGTGTGGATTAGAAACTAATGTGATAACATACTGCTATAAAATTCTCTACTTTAGTATCCTCCACTTTTTAAGCGTATGGATGATTCACAAGCTATATATTCCAATGGTAAGCAAGGAAAAAAAAATAATAAAGATCTGGTTTTCATTTCCTCATTTATTTGTACATACTAAAAGCGAATTATGTTTTCCAATTTCGCGAAAACAATTACGGTTTTTTCACAGAATCATAGAATATGCCACATATATTTGCAGGTTGTCGGAATACAATTGATTACAAGAGAAAATGAGATCAATTATGCTCATGATTCACACGACATATATATGGATAGGTCGTTTCGCATGGTAAAATACCCATGAAACATTTTAACGGTCAGTCTCCACAGTGTGGGAACGGCAGTGAAGAGATGATGTGTGTCCTATGGCGGATAATTGATGTTTTCAGCTCTGGGGATAGTAGTAACCAAAGCCCATTTCGACTCAGTGGCGCCTCGCTGCGCATGCGCGAGAACAAAAATGTGGCGGTTTTGTGGCGGTGTGCGCAGGTATGAGATTTTGTGGCGGTTTTGTGGCGGTGTTCTGCGCAAGTGTGACGTCATGTATGACGTCACTTCCGGTCTGCGTGAATCGGGCGTGTGTATTCCTCCGCGGTGATGCGGTCTGGTGGTGATGCGGTCTGCCTCCGCGGACAGAAAGTAGTCCCAATTCTCCGGCATTCTCCGGCAATCTTCAGGGGCGAGAGGGGTCCCCAGTGTACCGATTGGGTAGTATGAGGTATCAATGTGAAGCATTCGTGAAGGGGCATTTGATGGGGTGGATGTGGAGTTGAAATATCGTCATTTTGCGCATGCGCGGTGGACCAAGTGTATGGAAATAGAGGTTTTTGGGGTCTAGGTGGGTCACTAGTGGTCCGATGGAGTCGAGGAAGGTATCAATGTGAAGCATATGTGAGGGGGTATCCGATGGGCTGGGTTTGGGGTTGGAATATGGTCATTCTGCGCATGCGCGGTAGACCAAGGGTATGGAATAGACGTTTTGGGATCTAGGGGAGCCCCTAATGGTCCGATGGAGTCGTATGAGGTATCAATGTGAAGCATTCGTGAAGGAGCATCCGATGGGATGCGTGTGGGGTTGGAATATCGTCATTCTGCGCATGCGCAGTAGACAAAGTGTATGGAAATAGACGTTTTGGGATCGAGGTGGGTCCCTAATGGGCCGATGGAGTTGTATGAGGTATCAATGTGAAGCCTATGTGAGGGGGCATCCGCCTGGACTAGTATCTCGGTCGTTGTCCACATTCTGCGCATGCGCAGACAGGGAATTGTGGGAAGAGGGTATGGAAATAGACGCTTTGGGGTCTGGGTGGGCCACGAGTGGGCCGATTGGATCGGGTGAGGTATCAGTGTGAAGCATTCGTGAGGGAGCATCCACCTGGACTAGTGCGTCGTTCGTGTTCAACATTCTGCGCATGCGCAGACAGGGAATTGTGGGAAAAGGGTATGGAAATAAACATTTTTGGGCCTAGGTGAGCCCCTAATGATCCTATGGTGTCGTATGAGGTCGTATTTTGAAGTTCTCGTGAGGAAGCACCCGCCTGGATTAGTGTGTCGTTCGTGTTCAACATTCTGCGCATGCGCAGACAGGGAATTGTGGGAAAAGGGTATGGAAATAGACGTTTTGGGGTCTAGGTAAGCCCCTAATGGTCTGATGGGGTCGAGTGAGGTATCAATGTGAAGCATTCGTGAAGCACCATCCGATTGGATGGGTGTGACGTAAAACTGACATCATTCTGCGCATGCGCAGTATACCAAGTATATGGAAATAGACATTTTGGCGCTGACATGGGTCACTATGGATCCGATGGAGTCGTCTGAGGTCTTATTTTGAAGCTCTCGTAGAGGAGCATCCGACTGGACTCATGGCTCGTCCGTGTTCGATGGTCTGCGCATGCGCAGTCTGGCCGTAGGATAGAAAGCAGGCATTTTTGGGGATGCGTGGGGGTGTGTTTGACCCACCACTATGGGTCCATGGTTGTGGTTTGGTGGTGTGGGTTCTGCGCACAGACGTCACTTCCGGGTTTCACAAAAACTACCTCCGAACCCAGAAGAGTTCTAATTTTCCCTTAGACGTAGGGTCCGGGTTTTCCCCGGCTCGGCCCGGCCCGGCCCGGCCGGGCCGGCCACCTGCGCGGGTAATCCGGAAGTGTGCAAGGGCACTATATCACATCGGGGTATATATTTCATCCAAGTATAGCGGATAGCGGTTGTCGTGAATAACAACAAGTTCAGCAATGTTTATACAGTTTATCATCCTCAATGTTACATCATACCCAGACTGGGGGAGCCGCCCTGGGTATGTTTAATATGTTCACAGCAAAACAAATTGAAATATCAAACACCATGTTTTATTATTTAACGCCCCGTCACATTTAATGTTTACTGAGCTCAAGTCAACGATCAGCATGTAGACATAGAGAGTCTCTTTGTGACGTAAGATGTACCCGAAAGCGACATTCAATTTGAAGACCGTAGCTTGGTCATTGAAGATGGCTGCCACGTAGCTCGGTAGACGGGTGAGGTCGGTCAGTGGGAAATTGTAGATATCTGGAATGGGGCGATCACGGTGGAAAACGTGCCGTATCATGGGCCATTGGCGCCGATAGATGTCATTCACTGGATGGGCGTCCTGTAACAGATCGCTAGGAATATCCACTGCATCTTCCAGAAAATGTTCGATGTCGTCAGGCGTATGACTGGCAACAGTAATGCTAGGGACTGGCTGGATATCTAGGCTCTTCTGAACTGTGGGTATAGGCGGGCTCTCTATGATCGCATCACCATTGGCATTTGTCTCCCCGGGCTCATCTTCACTGGGTCTGACCCTCCTGGGTGCCTCTTTAGTGGGAAGTTGTCGCCCAAACCGTAGAGACGGGGTATGAATCAAACGCTGATGCCGTCTTACCTGACTGGGTCGTTTGAAGAGTTGACCACATTCATTACATTATTCCGTCGCGCCCTCGTGGAATGAGCTTTCGTGGCGCAGTAAAGGATCCTCCCGATAAAATGACCGTGCGCAGGTTATACAAGTATACCGTGCGCCGTGATATCTACCCCCATGTGTTTAGTGATTATGTTTTCCACCATGGGCAGATCACATATATCGGCCACATGCTGCATCTCATCAACGATATGGATACGGTGCTGCAGAAGCTTAGCTCGGTGGGATGGCTCCATGAATGTTGGCTCCACTGTTAAGACAAGTAGCTCCTCTCGTCAGATAGGCTCAGGCTGGTGAGGTTCAGGCAAGTAGCTCCTCTCGTCAGATAGGCTCAGGCTGGTCAGGCCAAGCAGGCCAATGATTGCAGCAATGCCATAAAAATTCACACTTTTATACACCTACATAGAAGTACCCGGATGCAGGTGCGGACGTGAAGTGCCCGGATGAAAGACACGGACGTCACCGAAAAGACACGGACGTCACCGAAAAGACACGGACGTCACCGAAAAGACACGGGCGTCACCGAAAAGATCCTACCCCTCAAGACCCTCATACATACCCGGATGCAGGCGCGGACGTCACCGAAAAAAACTCCCACAGTCAACTCACCACATATAGTCGCACCCTCAAGACCCTCATACATACCCCGATGCAGGCGCAGACGTACAGTGCCCGGATGAAAGACACGGACGTCAGCGAAATTCTGGGGAAAACCCCACAGACAGGTCACTACATGCATTCCTATCATGTTTCCTACTGGTTCCTCCAGCGTGGATGTGCTGTGATGGAGGGGCTAATAAAAGGATTGACCTGTAATCTTTGTTGTTGTTGCTCTCATTTTGGACTAACCAATCAGAATAGTACGTATCACGGACTACACCCGTAGAGCTACGTCTAGGCGCGCATGTGTGACATGATCTATAAAACACGTCCCTCTGGATCCCACACCCCCATTCCTACGGTTACAGAGCCATGACGGACACCCATCCATATGCGACTCGCATTTTACAGCATGCCACCGTGGTTAATTCACTCACGGGTTACCGAGCAGTGGTTCGGTCCATGTTTGCAGATGGCGACGACAACGAAGGGCGACGCCAGATCCTGAAAGAGTTCATAGAAGCCGTCCTCGACAGAGTGCACACGATGGAGAGGTGTGCTATCACTCACCACTACTGGACTATGACAGCCATCCTTGATGCCCGGGCTATGGACCACGAGCGCTCACGCCGGAACCAGCGACGGCTCGTTGGCCTAGTAATGATCTGTGCCCTCTTGACCCTGACGCTGTGGCATTGACAGTGGGACCTCACCATAAATACGAGGGTCAGTCACAGCGTGCGTCATTCACCGATCGTCATTGGGTCAATCAAGTCACCAGGGGACCTGACCATCAATACGAAAGACAGTCATGAGTGTGTGTCATTCACCGTTCGTCATTGGGTCAACCATGTCACCAGTCCTACGAGCCATCCTTCTCCTTACACCCCAGGTGGGGTTACACGTCTATGAAGATAAATTCACCCTCGTGGAAGACCGTGGAGATGTTTGCTGGTCGCGCGCTGAGACCGTATCGAATACGGTTACGCTACACCGTGACGGCTGGACCAAATTTAAACAGGTGTTGAGCGGTGAACTCGACGGAAACCTCATCCACATAGACAATGCCATCTACGTACACCGTGGACCCTTCTTCCCACGCCTGGGCCGTTACCAAGACCCTACGCAAGGCCTCGCCCTAGACCTCGATCTGTGGACAGCCTTCGAGAAAGTGGTGCCTATTGTGGACCAGCTGTTTACACCGGACGAGCGGTGAGCTGTTCAGTTGGAGTGGGCTCGTGCCCTGAGTGAAGCGGCGGCAGAACCCAATGAACAAATTACCAAACCTAGCAATGAAGCGGAGGCAGACGATGATGCCATTGATTATCCGGCTAGACTCAGTCAGCCCAGTGACATGACCACCCGATCCTTTGATCTCACGGGGTTGTCCCTATAAATACGAGAGACAGTCAAATCTTGTACCATTCACGTACTGACCATGACGGAGCATATAGTACGGGTGTATCTCAGCTTGACCCCGAGGTCTTCCTGCACGTTTATGGGAATAAGGTCGATATCATGGAGGAAGTGGGAGACATCTGTGATGCGGACCTTACACAACCGTGCCCGGCTAACATTAGTCTGTCCCGAGAGGGCTGGACCAAATTCAAACGGGTGTTGTCTGGTGAACGGGACGGCGACCTCATCCACGTGTGTCACGATGTGTACATCCGACGCGGCCCCTTCTTTGCTCAATTGGCTCGGCTAGATGGGGGTACAGTCCATTTTACCCTTCACCCTGATCTATGATCTGCATTGGAAGATGCCGTGGTAGATGTGGATCAAGTGCTTACGGGGGAAGATCGGTCATCAGACGAGTTGGACTGGTCATTTACCATGGAAAATGTGCTGGCTGAAGCCAACGAAGAAAATCAGAAAGAAACTCCGGCCCAAGATATACCCGTTATAAATAAATGATAGAGCCAGGGTCCATCATCATTTGTCACCATGAAGAGCTGGAAAAAGGTGTTGGATACCTTATACTACAGTCCCGACAGTCCGGCGGCCTATAGTCAATCGACGGCTCTCTATCGAGCGGCCAAACCACAGGGGATACAACGTGCTCAAGTCCGAGATTGGTTAAGAAAACAAGACACCTACACCTTACATCGAGCTGCCCGTCGCCATTTTCTACGGAACCGGGTCATCGTGGGAGGACTAGATGCCCAATGGCAAGCGGATTTGGTCGATATGAGCGCCTTTGCCAAACACAACGATGGGAATCGGTATATCTTGACGTGCATCGATATCCTGTCGAAGTTTGCCTGGGTGGTACCCATCCGAACGAAAACGGGGGCGAATATCATAGCGGCGTTCAAGGACATCTTCAAGACCGGGCGCAAAGACATGTATTTGCAAACCGACGAAGGCACGGAATTCCTCAACAGACCGTTCCAACAGTTTCTGAAAGCCCAGAAGGTGTATTTCTTCCATACGTACAACGAGACCAAGGCTTCCGTGGTGGAAAGGTTCAACAGGACATTCAAAGGCCGCATGTATAAATATTTCACCTATAAGAATACAAGGCGGTACATCGATGTTCTCCCGAAACGTGTGAGTGGTTACAATCGAGCCTATCACCGGAGTATAGAGAGAGCCCCCATTACCGTGACCCAACGCAATGAAGCCCAAGTCCGGCGTATCTTGTACCCCAGGCAATCGTAGCGAACGACGAAGGAGGTGTACACGGTCGGGGACCCTGTACGGATCAGTAAATTCAAAGGTCAATTTGAGAAAAGTTACTTGCCCAACTGGAGCGATGAGCACTTCCTGATTAAACGGCGCCTACCCCGACAGCAGCGAGTCTATGAACTGGAAGATCTTCAAGGGGAACCGTTGCTAGGGACGTTTTGCGAGACGGAATTACAGCCTGTCGTAAAAACACAGCAAGACTACTACACGGTGGAGCAGATTTTGAAAACGGAACGTCGGCGTGGCAAACTGTTTCATTTCGTGAAATGGCAAGGTTGGCCCAGTTCCTTCAATTCCTGGGTGGCGGCCAACCAGGTGAAACGACTATAAAACCAGACACCACTACCGTCATCCTTCATTCCACGTTCGACCACGGTGCTATGGACAAGCAGCAGCTGCCTCTGAACACAGCGTCTCCCAAAACGCGCAAAGCGGAAGTGGGCTTTGTGGTGATATTGCTAACCCTGCTGAGTGTGTTGTACGGAGGTGTGTTTTACGACGTAGCCTATGTCAGCACGCTACTTAACCAACTTAGAACTCCAGCTATGAGTGGCAGTGAAACCAGTCTACAGATAGCACCAGTCACCTCCGTGATCGAAACGAGCCCAGTCATCACCACCACCAAGCCACGTGTACAAGCCACATCGAGCTCCACACCGAGTATACAGTCAACACCTACACAAAGTACACCCACTACGTCCGAAAACCCACCGGATTTCATCCCTCACAGTGAACAGACAACGACGACCAACGTTGTACCCACCACCACTCCAGTTCACTCGTACCAAATTTACAAGAGCGGGTTACCACGACAGCGGATACATCTCGAACCATGGACCGTCGGTGGCAGCATCCCTTCATTTGCGTCATCGCAGGACCGACGGAATCCGGCAAAACGCACTTCGTCAGGAAGCTCCTTCAACACGCCGACAGCATGATCACCCCACCCATTGCCCAAGTCGTGTGGTGTTACGGAGAATGGCAGGCAGCGTATGCTGCAATGCCCCACATCACGTTCGTGGAAGGACTACACAACCTGGCCGGTTTGGATCTGGACACATTGGTGGTTCTGAATGATCTCATGGCGGAGACGGATGCGCGGGTCACCCAACTCTTTACGAAAGGCAGCCACCATCGACGGCTCAGCATCATCTACATTGTGCAGAATCTGTTCAGTAAAAACAAAGAACATCGGAACATCAGCTTAAATGCCCACTATCTGGTGGTCTTCAAAAACCCGAGAGATACCTCTCAACTGCTGCACCTGACGAGACAGATGTACCCCGGCCGCACACCGTTTGTCAATGCTCTTCGACCTCAAGCAAGCCACCCCCGATCATCTTCGACTGCGGACCGGCATCTTTCCCGGAGAGTCCCACCACGTGTACATGCAAAAATAATGTAAACACACCCACAGTGGCCCCCAGCTGGAGTGTGTGTGTTTGTTGATGGGGATAATAAAAAGAATTAACACCACAGCATGGTTAACTTTGTCTCTGTTCTCTGAGGTAGATAAAAAGGGCAGAGTTGTGGGTTCTAGCATTAGTTGTACATGATGTCTGCGCGAGTACGGAAGCACGCCCCGACGCTCCGTGTATTGAAGACGGCCCCATCCGAGTTGGTCCGAACCATTGTACGCGGTGCGGACCCTGACCTTGTACGCTGTCTGTGTGAGATCGGGTACAACCTGTTAAAAGGCAACGTACCACTGACTCCGACTCAGAAGACCAAGTTGACCAAGCATAAGACAGGTCTCCGAACCCTAGTCCAGAAGCGAGTCTCTCAAACTCAAAAGGAAAAGGTGTTACAGAAAGGCGGCTTTCTCGGGGCCATCTTAGCACCGTTGGCCGCTTCCGTGTTGGATCCAGTATTGGGTGGACTCTTCGGCCGACAATGAACCACACGCAAAAAATGATCCTCGTGGAACCACGGTTCCTTCAAAACCTCCAATCGCCCTACCCTGTCCCACCTACGGTGAAGACCATAAACACCCTCGATGAAGAGGTGCAACAGATCTTACAAAGACCGGGGTTAAGCGACAGTGAGAAAGTACAACGGTACAATGAGACGCTTCAACGGTACATGACGTTCATGGACCAATACAAAACCCTCTCTACCCCAGCGCCACCACCACCACCACCACTACCACGTGACACACCACCGACCTCAGCACCGCTCCAACAGCCGCCATTACCAGGGGTACCACCCACAGCCCCACAGTGGGTGGAAGACGAAGTGCTGAAGAGTGTACCTGCATCGTTCAAGAAACAAGCTGGTCTGGTATTACAACGGATGAAACAGAATCCTAACATGACTTGGAATGATAAAGTCGAACTACTGGTACAGAATCAAGTGGTCCCCGGTACCCACATGACGGATTTAGTGAATGACCTGATACGTCAACGCAGGTCGCACACGGATCCTCGAGGATGGGAGGTCTTCGTTCAAGGCTTGAAGGACATGCATGTACCATAGGAATTGATGGGGAACCCCCAGCGCTGGGCCTGGATGCAGCGGACCCAGCAATCGCCGCGTGGCCCACTACCTTCTTGGGAAACCGAGTGGGAACCGGAGTCACCCCCCAAAACACCACCACAACGGGCACCTTCTTTTCACGCCTTTAGAAAACCACCCTTGATCAAGACACCCCACATCTCCAGAGCCGTGACACGTAGCAAGTCACCGCGACGAACACGACGCCGGACACAACCGCCCAAGGCCTGGAACACCTATTAAAACCAACATCAGCAGCAGGACAGCTCAGTCGCCATGTTTTACCTCACCCTACCCAGTAACAGTTCGCTGGATGTGTTTCCTGACAACACCGTGACCAAGTACGTCACCCAGTTACCGCAACCGTTGCATTTACCTGGACGATGGGAATGTGGCCCCGTGGATATCCAATACCCTTACTCGTGGTACAACGTGCGAGCCAATGAAGTGTGGTACGAAGTGACCTACGAAGGAAAAGACACCCGACTCACCCTCCCCGAAGGCCAATACGATACTCCCAAGGAGTTCATGGGTGGGCTGACAAGATTGTTGCATTATAAGGCTCTACGGGAGGTCACGAATGTTTCAAAACCCATCAAAACCTATCCCTTCAAGAATCCCGTGGACTTCGATTACAACGCACACAACGACAAGGTACAGATCATCCTCACCGCCAACGTGAGTGTCGTACTGGGTCCTATCCTACAGCAAATGCTGGGTTTCGATCTACAGACGTTCGCTGGTCCCACCGCTCACCATGGCCAGATCCCGATGGATATGAAGTCGGGTATGTACGGAGTCTACGTCTACTCGGACGTGGTCGACAACCACATCGTGGGCGATATCAACACACCTCTGTGACGGGTGATCCCCACTAAAAAGACGTATGGAGATCAAGTCACCCACAGTTTCACCCACATGCTCTACCTACCCGTACGACAAACCGACATCAACACTATCACGGTGGATATAAGAGATGACACGGGACGACCGGTGGCATTCGAAGACGGAAAAGTGGTGCTGACACTTCATTTTCGACAAGCACGTGCTCCCCACTTTGTATAATGAAGGTGCCTTACGAGTGCGATGCACGCCGCTATATGGACTATTATGCCCAACAGGCCGGCGGTGGCCTTCCGGTCTTTATCGGTGCACGCATGCAACGAGGACATGGACTGGGGAACATACTCAGGAGCATCGTCAAAACGTTCCTGCCCTTGGTGGCGCGTGGGGTGAAAGCAATCGGCAAACAAGCGGTACGCAGTGGACTGCAAGTCGCCGGTGATGTCTTGGGGGGTACGGCACCCAAAAAAGCCTTGAACAGGCGGGCCAAAGAAGCAGGACGTGTCTTGGTCGCCAAAGCACAACGCACCGTAGGGAATAAAAGACATGCACCACCGAGACCACGCACCAGTCGACGACCGACCCAGCGACGACGCACATCGAAGACCCAGGATATCTTTTCTTAAAACATGTCCTTGATCCACGCTGAGTCCTGTCCCTCCACCAACAGTGAATTTGATTTGTGGACCGTCCCGCCCACACAGACCAGTGCCGAACAAGGGTTATGGGTGGAGCATCTCCCGCTCTCCAGCATCAACGAAACAGGGCCCATCGAGTTCACCATCAGTACTGTGGATACGGCCTATGTGGATTTAGCCCATACATACTTGTATGTGAAAGTCAAGATCGTCAATGGAGATGGCTCCAGAATCGTCGACCAAGCAACGGTGGGCCCGACGAATCTCTGGCTGCACTCGATGTTTCAACAGGTGGATATATTTCTCAGCGACAAACTTATCAGTGACTCGACCAACACGTACCCCTATCGAGCCTACATCGAGACGCTGTTGTCGCATGGACGAGATGCTACAAAATCTCAATCTTCATGCAAGACCGGTACCTCTTGAACAAGATCCCCATCAAAATCCGACTGATACGGGCGCCTCCGACCTTCGCCTTGATGGCCACTAACGTAGACGGGCATGCAGCGGACTATAAGATTGTCATCCAAGACGCAGTCCTGTATGTCCGAAAAGTGAAATCGAATCCAGCCGTTCAATTGGGACACCTCAAAGCCTTGGAAACAAAACCAGCCCAGTACCCTATCCGACGTGTGCAAACCAAAGTGTTCTCTATGTCTGCTAGGTAATATGAGCCCCAACAAAGAAAACCTGTTCCTCGGGGAACTACCCAAGCGATTGATCCTGGCCTGTGTAGAAAATACCACTTTCAGCGGAGCCTACCCAGAGAACCCGTTTGACTTTAAACATTTCGGCATCAATTTTGTGGCCCGGCATGTGCATGGACAACAGGTCCCAGCCACGGCCTTAACACCGAACTTTGGGCACGTGAATTTCATTCGAGCCTATCAGAGCCTGTTTACAGCCACCGGTCAAATCAACCAGGACGAA